>JAYMTF010006425.1:0-10274 GCA_036897485.1 Pelargonium nanum
AAATTGGATGTTAGGGGTAAAAACGTCTTTTAGGCAACTAACTGACGGAATAATAGACGGAAACATCTTGGAATAAAACAGGGTATGCCGAAGTTGGAAAACGTAATTAGGGGTCCCAACTAAAATGGAAGCTTACCATAGGGGGTCCATCTGTAATTACCCCTTTATACAATTGTAATAGGCCTTGCTTGACCTCACCTCACTAAGTAAAATTTATGAATTCATTCTCCTATATTGTATTATGTTATCATGTTGGACTATTATTTTTTAATATTATAGATAACAATTGTATGACTTTGTTTATAAAATTTATGTTTAATGAATCAAATGTTGTCATTTTTAAAATAGTACATTGTTAAGCTATTAATTTGTGCCATTGACAAACACAAAGGTTAATTAAGAAGAAAATGTTGGTGTTGGATTAAGTTTTGATGGGAAAAAACGATGTTGAATTGCCTCGTCTCCCATGTCTATCTACGTACATTATTTTGTCCACCAACAATATTATTCTTAGCATTTGATGCAAAACTGCAAATTGGACAATCCAAGAAGATGTAGCTATTGCATATACGATAATGTTTTGTTTCAATAATTAATGTTCTTGGTTCCACAGCCACTTGATTCCGGCAACTATTGTTTTGTTATCCAAATTAGTAGCAATCTTGTTTTCTTTCATATTTTCAACATCTTGAAGCTGTATATATATATATAGTGTCGGCTTATCCACGTACAATTAATATACAATTGTCCAAATGCATATATATTAATTGTCGGGCGTTATGTTCGATTTGGAAGGAAATATTGCTACGATGTTCGTGATTAAAGCATCACCATTATTAAAATAAAAATATAAATGACGGCTATTAATGAGATATTTCTTTCTCGTTTGAAAAAAAATGCGTCGTTGATGTCGTTCATCCGCTTTTGTATATATTATATGAACTTTTCTACATTAAAAGAAAAGTGGAAGAACACCTTTCCTACAGAAGAAGAAAAATTTTCCTATAGAAATAACACATGGTGCGTGAAGACTAGTGCAAACGTGATGCGTTTGAAGTTTTCCTCATTCCCTAACGGTATTGATAATGCTAGCTTCCTCATTTTGATTGGTGGAGTATTGGAGTGAATGTGAGAAGCTATATTTGTTAAATCTAAACATGTGTCATCCAGACGGATTTTAGACTGGGTTGTGTGATCCACGAGTTATCTTGCATAGACCGTGGAATGGTTTATGCGAACCGCGAATCAGGTCAAGTGAAAAAAAAAAATTTAGGGGTATCAAATCAGAATAGTAAGCTTTAATTGTGTGCATAGAAGATATGGAAATGAAGGAATTGGAGGAGAGGGAACAAATTATATAGCCATAGTTGAAAAGATTCACAAAATGAAAGAGCTTTTACTTTAGCAGATTTCTGTGAATTCCTAGCTATTGATTAAGACAAGGCAAATTCTACGAAATGGGTCGCTACAATATTCTTGATTCCAGCACCGTCCTCTTTTTTTAATATTATAAAATCACTAGTTGAATTTTATGTACTGCATGTGTTCATTTTTTATAAATAAATTAAATCCATGTTATTCACATACCCATTTAAATAAAGTTTAACCTTCATAGATTAATGTTAATATTATCGATTATACTATAAATTGGTACACGTGAGATAATATATGTGTTTTCACTTGTAAACAACGTTGGAACTACAAATTTTTCACGAGATTATAGAATGAAAATATTAGTAGTTTCAACTTTTAAGCGTAATAATTTGAAGTCATATATACAAAAATTGTTGGTAGGATCGGAAGTATTCTTTTTGGGTTTGCAAACTTTATGGGTATATATTCGAATTTTTCTTAAGAATTTTGATTAATAAGAAATTTAGTAGTTCAAGGTGTAAAAGTTTGAAATCATGGATGGATAATTTGTTAGGTACAATTATTATCTTCAAGTGTGCATACACATCACATGATATGTGCGAGTTTACATGAATGAATCGTTTTCCTTCTATAATATACAATATTTTTACTGCATTGACCTACAATCACCCGAAACAATAATATCACACTTTCATTTGACCAATACGTTGGATTAATATTAGAAAATTGAAAATACATATCGAACTCGAGAGTTCTTCCCAGAATCGGCGTTGCCAACTGAGCCACAACTCATTGGTAATATTTTTTAATCGGTTAGAAAAATTTATCAATAATAACTGTTAGGAAAATGTCCAACATGCCCCCATTATCCTTTTGTCATTTGAAATGAAGCTGGATATGTTACCTAGGAATCCAGCTTCTTGCCATCCAATTTGAAACACACTAAACTAATCTCCTTAATTAATTATTCAAATCCAGCACTATCTGTCCATATTTCTTCACTGTATAAAAACAATAATAAAGATCCAGTAGGTTTTAGCTTGCCATTGAATTTGAGGACAGCAGGTTTGAAACTACAATACTACCCAAAATCACTAATTATAATTAAAATTAGAGTGTTTCAAAAAATATAATTTAAACTAGAGAGCAAAAGATTGGATACAGGCCGACGCACTGCGCTTACAAATTCATTCGAGCAAATATGAGTGTTAATTTGTGTCGCGTCAGACTTTCGTTGCATGTTATAGAATGAAGAAACATCCTTACAAAAAATAAAATAAAAATGGTTTAGTTCTGAGGTTCCAATGCCAAGTACTCTTGTTTTTTCCTATAATTTGTAATCTAGATTCTATGTTTTCTTTTCCCATTCTTAAAACTACACTGCCCTTTGTTTAATTAATTTAAAAATCAGATTCTATGTCATTTTAACTTTTTCTTGTTGTTAATTTCTTCATAGCATTCCAGCACCGAACACATAATAAATACAGTAACAACATGAGATTTATACAAATAAATTATTAATTGTTTACAAATCATTGCTGTTGATAAGACCATCCAATTAAGCACATTACATAAAATTATTGTAACTGAATCCTATACGAATTTAGGTTTTCCAAATCTTTTTTTCTTTAATATCAGGTGTTTAATTAAGCAATTAATTTAAACTGACTTTTTAGTGTAAGTGCTTATATCTGATACCCACTTTGTAAGGTACAGTCTATAAGCTATTGGGAAGGAGAGGATGAGAGAAGCACAAAAATATTTTAGCTATTCTTTTTAATTTATTCCAAACTTTTTATTATATGCAAAGTGATTTCATCCACATCTGTATCCATAATATAAGAATAATTTCAAATCTTTTTCTTGTTTTGTGAATTTATGCCACTTCCTGGTGTGTTACTAAAATATAATTCATGAGATGCCCATGCCATCACATTAATTATTCTCCACATTTTTATTTATTATTTAATGTGGATTCACACACATTATGATTATAAAAAAGCTGTTGATGAGTAATCAAGATTGTTTATTTTGTACTTGGCTTTTTCCAAATGTTATGCATTGTTAATATCAGCAAGATTATCAGTGTTCATTTCTATCCCTTTAAGGAATAATTTAAAGGCTTTTATTGTATTCATGTAATTATATATTTTTGTATTATATTATTTTTTATATTCAAGTCTTGCACCTCAAGCTTTTTAGAATAAATTAGCCACCTAGAATTTTATCATACCATTTGAATTCAAACATGGCTGTTGTGTTGTTGTCCATCTGAATGCATCTTTTTTTCTCAATATATTTTGGTTTGCAAGAAAATTCAAAGCTTGTGCACTTCTTGATTGCTCTTCTTGTTTCTGAGATTAATCTTGATATCAGTTGCTGTTTTGTTCACTACTTTTTAAATGAACACTCAGAGAATCAACTACCAAGATCGAATTCAGCAGAGCCATGGAGTGATCAATGATTTCAGTTTTGATTTCACTGATTGTTCATCTCAGTTTCTTGGTACCCAACAACAGCCTAATTGGGACCAAATGGGCACTTCTTGCATTCAGCAACCACCAGTTGCTGCCATGGAAGACATGAGAGGATCAGAGCTGCACCAGCAAAACAATCTCAGGCCACCTGGTGCTAAATCTTCCATAACTACTATCATGGGTGGCTTCAAGTCACCAGCTTTTGCCTTGTATGCAACAGAACAATTAATGGGTTTCGGTTCGCAATATGCTAATACTATGTGCTCCCAAGCTTCCAGGGCTTGTGATTCACAAATATTTAATCCCTATCAGTCCTCAGAGGCTGCTTTTTCTATTGATTCTGCTGCGCGGTCTCGTGATCCCAACTTTGATGTGAGAAACCAGTACAACAAAATTCCCAGGACTTATGATTCACAACCAGTTCAAGACAAGTCACTTGGTGCTGACAATGATGTATCAGTTGCAAGGCGGTTCTTGAATCCATATATCGAAGATCAAGATCAAAGAGTGAGGAGTACTTGAATATATCGTTGAGTTTTGATTTTTGTTCTCTTTTGTTGGTTATGTGGATGCATAAATTTATGTTCTATGATCTTATCATACAGATTCGTTGCAGTTCATACAACTCTCCACTTGCACAATTAGGCTTCTCGTCTGAGCAAGAAAAGCATTCGCCAATATTTTCCTCTGGGGATGTTAATCTTGTTGGTTCTGTTTCTACTGGATCAGTGGTTTCGAGCAAAACACGAATAAGGTGGACTCAAGAACTCCATGAGAAGTTTGTTGAGTGTGTAAATCGCCTAGGCGGTGCTGAAAGTAAGTTCTTGTTTTTTATCAGTTAAAATATCAGAACTAGTATCATATTTTTGTTTCTTATAATTCTACTATTGATTGATTATAGAGGCAACGCCAAAGGCGATTCTGAAACTCATGGATTCTGATGGATTGACTATCTTTCATGTAAAAAGTCACTTGCAGGTACGATGTTATTTAGAAGGCTTACTATTTGTTCTGCTCATTACACATTTCTGAATTTATTCATTTGTCTGTTTATTGTTGAGAGCTTTGATTTTTTCAAGTGTTTTGGGCTTTGGTTATATCATATTATCAAGGGTCATTCCTGTGTCTTTTAGGAATAATCCAAAGGCTGCATGAGCTTCTTTGTGCATATATGTCTGTCTTACACCTCAAGTCTCTATTTACAAGTTATATTATTTCGAGTGATTTGAATCGTTTGACCATTTCAGAAATATCGAATAGCAAAGTACATGCCGGACAAAGCAGAAGGTAGATTGAACACTCGTAACCAATATATAATTGTTCGTTGACGAGCCATCATTATTAGTTTATCGTAATCTATGTTTGAAATACTGAGTTTTTCTTCTGCAGGAAAACCCGACAAGAGAACTAGTACGAACGACTTGCCCCAACTCGATGCAAAAACGTAAATATATAGCTAGATTAAGTGCTATAAATAGATTCTTGGAAATGGGTTTACATTTGTTTCTTTGAACAATGAGTGCACAAATCTTACAGCAGGTTGTGAACTTTGTTTAGCAGTGGCTTGCAAATAAGGGAGGCATTGCAGCTGCAATTAGATGTCCAGAGGCAACTTCATGAACAACTAGAGGTCTGTATCTGCCAAAAAGACAACTTTTTCAGTGATATTCCATCTCAGACTATAACTTTTGTTTACATTTTGTTGCAAAGATTCAAAGAAATTTACAGTTGCGGATTGAAGAACAAGGGAAGCAACTGAGAATGATGTTTGATCAGCAACAGAAAACGAATATTAGCCCTTTAAAGAATGATCAGAACTCACCATCTTCCCGGAACGTGTCCACGAGTCAGGAAGATGCTGAGGTTTCAGTTGCAGAAGAAGGATCTAATAATACCATCTTCCCATCAAAAATAAGTTAGATCCAAAATGGAGCACAATATATGCAGTCATGTGAGTTTCATTAAAGATCACAACAAAAGACAGGTGTTGAAGAAAAGCATTGTGTTTATTTGGTCATTTTAGCTGAAAACTAGGGGGAAAAAAAGTGAATGAGAAGTATTGTACTGAATTTACATTAAGAGGTATAAAAAGTATATACAACATAAGAGGTTAGAGATGGAACCTTTTGCATTCTCCACATCATCTATCTTCTCAACTTCTTCTCATGCCTTATTTTTTCATCTTGATTTCGTTGTAAACAGAATGGATTGTAAAACGAGAGTTAGAGAACACCATTGAGATGAAAATAAAGTAAATAAACATGTTCAAAAGTTTAAAAATTCTGGCAAGATGGCATCACAGACACAGTGGCTCAGGTTTGGGGCAACAATTTCGATGTGAAACACCTTGCAACCAGTATTTCAATAACATTTACAGGACTTGTGACTCACAGGTATTCATCACCAGCAAGGACTAGGGAACAAGCTGCTTGTTCGTGAACAAAACAAGTCACTTGCTGGCAATGATGCCCCGGTTGCAAGGCACTTTTTGAACATATATGGAAGATCAAGCTCTACTCAACGCCCCATGATGCCTTAGCAAGCTGGACTTGAGTTGATGCAAAGCGCAGACTGAAAAATCAGAGTTGTTGAATATTTTTGTGGATCAACAAAACAACTCTATCATAATTCAAATCAACTGCATCATGAATGCTACCAGATTCATTCAAATAATTGAAAATGTATCAGATACATAAAGCTTCTTCACTCTTTAGTCTTTACTGATAAAAAATAACAAATATCACCCTTTTTCTATGAAACCATTCTTCTGTTGCAGCAGAGCTTCACAGGAAACACTGAAATAGGTTTTAGGAATGCAATCATTGTCTGCTTTTAATGTGTAATGATCTTTTACTTAAAAAAGATGGAGCTTAGTTACCTGTGGTAGATTGGCTAAAAGCTCCAGCATCTTCATAAGCACGAAGCTTTGATGGCAAAACCAAAAACCCAAATGAGGTAGCACCTATGTCACTTCATTATAATTTTTTTAGATCAATCCAATACTTGTTAAACAAAAACCAATCGATAAGTAAATAATGACATGGTAGTAATGAATCAACAGGTTTCAACCCCAAACTCCCAGACAAGGGTTTAAATCCATTACTAGCATAATGAGATGCAAGAAACACCTACCTGAACTCCGAATATCTCATCCTTTTTTAAAGTATTTTGAAAAGGTAATGTGAGGAGTTTTCTCTTGTTTTCTGCATCTAGAAAAGTACAACTTTACAAGTTTATTTGCACGAACACAGAGACATCACGGGTTACAAATGCTGCAATATTGCATAGAACATGAAATGACCAAGTATAGACAAAATCTGCCTGTTCCCCTATTTGTGTTGCTGCATGTACATGCTTATATGCTGGTGAAATTCAAGTCAGCTATTGACACGGCAGAATCCATAACAGTACCTTTCTCAAGCAACAAAGCTTCACTTCAAGACATTTTGTTTCTTCATATCCTCCCAAACTTCAAGGCCTCTAGGATGCTTAGTAACATACCGTTCAATGAAGATTTCGTCTGAAAGACACAAATAACTGACCATTACCTGAGTGCCATTGACTGCTCCTTGATCTTTGAGCCAATTAAAGAATGACACCCTTAACTTGATCCTCTCAATGCTAAATCGAAGATAATTTGGATATGTCAATATAGTTGATATGGGATGACCCACGCAGTTTACAAGATAATCAATCTTTCTTTGAATCTCATTTTTTGACCTATTAAGTAATATAGGGCAGCTTTTGACCATCTGTGCAACATCCATTGGATCCAACCCAGCTTTAACGAATGTATCATACCTTTCTTGCAGATCCCTAAGTTTAGTCCTCCGGAACATTCCTTCACTGTTCTCAAATCCCAAGTCCGACAAAAACTTAGCCTTCTGTCTCTCCTCTTCTGATTCAGGTAATGGCTTGAGTTTTGAATTTGTTCTAACCCAATTTGTCAGTTCAACTGGATTCTCCTTGATGTAACTACAAAGTCGCTGTTTTGAAACCTTCAAGAGACACATTAAGTTAGGAGAGCTCTTCAACTTAATAGAACCCAACATGAGAAGGTGAGAACAAACCACGCTCTTAATATCTTCACTGTCCATCTCAACGGAAATCAGGAATAAAACACTATGCCTCAAGTTTGAAACAAACGTTTTCACTTGGATTTGTGGAAATTGCAGAAACAACAAATATAGCTGGTTCATTGTGCAACCAAGTTTCAGTAGGAACCCAATAAGCAAAAGCGTCCAACATCCCGAGCCCTCAAAGAGAAGCCTTGGGTGCTGACTAATTAACCCACCCAGCTCCTCCTTGCTCCCAAATATCCCATTGAATACGCATAGAAGCTCAAGGATCTGTCCCCAATTACAAGAAGTAAAATGCTTCTCCATCCAACTGAATTCAATTCCCAAGCTCTTCAGTTCATCTAATACCTTCACAAAGTCGGCATTTGCATCCCCAACTAAAAGAGCGGGACAGCAAACAATAACTTTAGCCACCGTGGATTGGCTAAGGCCCAACTTCTCATAACCTAAAAGCTTCGACTGCAAAACACCATAATCATACCGAGAAACTTCCTTAGCCTCCAAATAAATCTTGCCAATATTTCTAGGTGCAACACCATAATTAAACAGAACTTGATAATTCTCCACCAACAGAGCATCATCACTCAAATAAATCATATTGCTTGGCAGAAGAGCAGCATGCTTCGAAGGTTCGAGACCCAAACTCTCAAAAAAAGGTTCGAATTCGTTTATTGGTTGGTAGCGAAAGAACGACCTCAAGGCCCTTCCAGGATCTTTCTCATTTTCAATATTGGCCACCAGTTTATTGACAAAATTTGGAGAGTTCTTGCTCAACATTTCTGCATGTGAATACCGCATGTTTCTAGTAGAGTAAAAGTAATCTTTTAAAGCAGCTTCTGCTAAGCTCTTCCGAGCCCTGTGACCCTTTTTACTACCAATTCTCTGTTTTTTTCCATAAAATCTAGGGTTTTGGGTAGTAACATGAATGGAGCCGGTAATGCGGCTCGTAGAGAAAACCCATTTGAGAACTGATCCGATTCCAAGCTTTTGCAAATGGGTCATCGCTAAATTTGGCGAAATGCAAAAAAGGAGAGAGATTTAGAACGAAAGCTTACGACTTTGTCTGGGCACGAGACTCTACAGAGAATGTTCTTCAGCTTCTTCCTCCATTGAAACAGAATTTCAGTTTTGATTCCTTCAAGTTTCTGGAAAGAGATTTGATAAACATGAAACACTGCCTGTTCATTGAACAATTTAAGCTTTGTCAATCTGTGATGTAAAGTTCTAGTTTTTTTCCCTCTTTCTTTCCGGGCCATACTGGGTTACAATCGGTCCAAGTCATCGGGTCGGCCCGGGTCGGTCCTATTGAACAGCCATGGAAAAGACGAGAACGCGAAAATAAACCAAACACACTATCAAATCTCTCTTTATCGTCACGAATTTCGGGCGATTTCTCTGAGCTGATTTTCGCTTCTGGTTCTTCACTTCGAACTCCAAATCAACCAATTTTATTTGGTGCGTTTCACTTTCTTGCCAATTTGATAGAAGAGATCGCATGTTGTTTAGGACTCATTCTTTACGGTGTCATTGAAGCCCAGGAAGGGTTTTGCTCCCAACTTCTTCAGGAAACATGAGCGTCGAGCCTTTCAATAGGTACACGAACTAGTTTTAACTTATATATGTGTTTCAATATTTCACTTTGCAACACAAGATTGTTGTGTTCGTTGCTGATTTTTGTTTTTTCTGGGGTTTTTAGGTTGGTGAAGCTTGCAGCTAGGGCTTTTTACGATGACATAACAACTAAGGGTGAGAATCAGCCGAAAATGGGAAGGAGTGATAATAGAGGAATTGCTGTTGTAGTGCTTGATGCTTTGACGAGGTTGGTTTTGCTGTTTATTAAGCATATCATTTTGGATGTTGAAAAAAAGATAAATTTACCACTTTTATGCTGGAAACCAATGCAGTTTGATTTGAGTTTTATCAATGGAAAGCAGTTAATTTTACAATTCCTGACCCGAAACACTTTAGGTGATTTCAATTGAATGACTGCATTCACTTATTGATTTTTCAGTTTCAACTTTGTAAGCCATAGCAAAAGTATCCATTTAGTACTTCACTGGGCTTAAAATTACTATGAATTGATGGCAACCCACTTATCTGTGGAGTTACCTCATTCACCACTAGGGAAGTTGGAACTTTGTCTTAATTTGTGGTATGTTTGTGCCCGACAACAACCGTCATTTCCCCAAAAAAATGCTGGGGGTATGTTCTGTATTTTTAAAGTTAGCGACCTGAAAAAGCCTGTTAATGAGTGAAAGAATGATGTGAGATGGAGAGAAGGATCTTCAGAGTTTTTTTTTTTTTTTTTTTTTTTTTTGAAAAAGTTGAGCTACACAACAGGGGT
>JAYMTF010006426.1:0-10273 GCA_036897485.1 Pelargonium nanum
AAGGCATGAGAATAATAAAATACATTTATGTTCAAATTTATGGGTATTGTAACGTCTGAAAATCGCTTTACTTTTTCAAAGCATAGAATAATGTAACAGCACGAAAGATTTTTCGAAATTTTAGGTAAACTTTAGGTTGAGGAAAAGAAATGAAAGAAAGCGAGAGGAAGAAATGGTAAGGGGTCTTGATGCAACATGGTTGCTAACTTTACGAGTACGTCAAGACTTGAAAGGTATAGTCTGTTTCGATAAAATTATAAAAACAAATCTTACATTGAATGAGTCTTAGAGGAAGACTTCTAAGGAGTTGGGTAACCTTCGCACATGCCTAAATAAGTTGACGCACATCAGTTAGTTACAGAGTTTGCATCACCCTCGAGTAGAGGCACCCGCCCGAAAAAGAAAAGCCCATCTCATCAGTTCATAATAAACTACTCCCGTCTCAAAATAAGTGTCATTTTCTTCTTAAATTTTTGTTTCGGAATGAGTGTCCTTTTTTCCGGTAAATTAGCGATGCACGAATTGCTAATAGTATCCTTATAACAAATTAATTAATATCCTTATACAAAAGTAAATATATCACACTAACTTCTTAGTTTTTCGCAAAATAAAAACACTGATAGAGTATATATCGACATGTTCAAATAAGAGGACCCACTAGGTGAGGACGACTGCCCTAGAGCCCATCACCGCCCAAAAAGAAGGGGAGGAAACCCGAAGAAAGGGTAGAAATGGTGCAGGAATCCGGAATCTTGTGTCAACAAGTTTCTAAAGAAAATTCGACTACAATAATTATCATCCCTACAACCAAAATTGGATGATAGTGATACATGTACTTCCTAACAATTCAACTATCCAAACATGGAGATCAATGTCACATACAGCAAAACTATCTATATCAAAATACAGAATTTGATGATAGTTTACTACCTTTATTCTTGCCCAAAGTCCGACCTTGTTTCCCAACCTTCTTGAACACCTCTTACTGTTTCATCATCTTTACTCGGGATGTATAAAGCTCCTCTACGCGCGCCTCTCACATAATATACGGGTTTTCTCTTAGCGTTTTCTCTTTCTACTTTCACTGGTCACTGCTTCTTGATTTGTCGACTTCTGTTCATTCTCAATTTCAAGCCTTGGCGGGCGATCTTCCTCTTCTTCAACTACATTCATGGTTCCTAGAATAACCTGTCCGATAACAAGTCTTGTTTCGCACAAGCTTCCCTCGCCAAGGGAGTGATAATTGATGTCGAAACTCTCTCTTCCCTCATCATAAGATTTAATATCATCTACCAGCACATGGAAAATTTCAGCAACACTTTTCTTCACCTTATTTGATATAAAAGTCTAAACAGCCACAAAAGTAAGTCATATCAGGCACACATCTGAAAGTCAAACAATCATATCAGGCACACATCTGAAAGTCAAACAGATATATGTTTACCACACTAAAAACGCGCATGAAGATAATAATCTTCCACAACACTAAAAACGCGCATGAAGATAATAATCTTCCACAAGTTTCCAAGTCAAAATGCCACGTGCTTTACAATACAATATCAACCAGCAAATATATTGGGCCAGGTTCAGATGACATTTTGTAAATAAAATTGAACTGCGACTAATTTTAGATGACAAATGAACTTACCTTAGCTCGAGTTAAACCAGCAGTTGATTGTTTCACTAATGATGCTAATTTTGCAACTCCTTCTGCAAGCTTTTCATCTGATTCGTAATCAGAGGAACTTGAGATCTCGGGTACAAAATTCACTTGCACTTGAGCATGTTCTCTTGCAAATTCAGCACCTTCCTTCCACTTTCCATGATACAGGACAGATGCAAATGCCCTTACTACAAGAGCATCTTGAGGATTATTTACTAGTGCAAGATGAAACGCCAACAGTCCAACCCTGCTCCGCACACAACAAACATAATAAGGCGTATCATCCATAGAATCACTGGCCACTTACATCACTCACTCAATTATAGTTTACTGTAGACATTAACTACTATGAAGTATATATTCTCGAATAATTAATCCATCATGAATGACCCACTTGCATTCTATCATACCAAACCCACTGAGCAACTTATTTCACCAAACACATGTGAGTAGATAATATAAGGATTAATTGCGGATTACTACCATGCTATGATGTCCCCAAACACATAACTACATTTTTCAATTTCCTTAACATTTAGACCTCATATGTTTTGAATCCGCCAGTAAATCATCAGTTTTAGTGGAACAACTCATTCATTTTTCATCATGTGATTAGCACATGGCATTCTCTGATGCAAAAATATCATATGAATTAACAGTTTAGGGTTCATTTGAGAATTTAAGAATAAGAGAATATTATATGCAAATCACATAATGAGAGAGAATGGATTTCTCCATTAAAGTTGATGTTTACAGATGGAGCGAAAACACATAAGGTATAAATGTCATGAAATTTTTTTAAAAATGCAATTATGTTTTATGGGGCATTCTAGTTAGGTAGTAATCCGTCATGACCCATAATATAATGTATTTTAGCCACACATTATTCGTCTGAGACACAAAACATGGGGAATAAATCAGTATAGTTTTCTATATGGGACAGTATTGAACGATAACTTAAAACTGAAACATTCAAGTAAGCCAATAAAAAGGTCAAATCTCTGAAACAATATTGTAGATATACTAGTTACAAGCATTAAAAACGTGAAGTTTGAAAATTCTCAACAAAAAAAAAAGATATCAAGGCAAAGATAACCATGTTAACTGCACTGCAGGGTTCTCAAAAGTTCAAAGATAGTAGTAGAAACACATTATTTGGGCTCACTTGGTTCCAATCAATTGTTCGATTGGATCATACTCTGATCACATACTACAAAGTCTAAAATGAGCTTGATCACCAAAATCAAACCTTTTGAATAGTTTGAACAATGAACATGATTAATCATGAGTTCAGAGATCAACTTTTAAGATAAACCAAATCTGAATTGGTTATTTGATCTTGGACCACACACCAGGGTAAATAAAAAGTAAATACTAATTTATTTTATTTAGAGCTTATCATAACCTGCATTTTTCAATATATGTTGCACTAATATGTTGGCATATCACGTGTCTCTTTCTATATTCCATTTTGTAACATGAGAATGCAATACGGAAGCAGAAAAATATATTATTAACTTACCAGACACTAGAATTGGAAGGTCGATCACATGCAACCAATTTATCCAAGTTGGAGAATAGTTTCTGCGAAAAAGAAAATAGCCTATCAGTACCACACCAGAGAAGGTTTTTACCATGAATATTATTTCCATAATATATAGTATTCTAAAACAAACCATAAGAATCTTAAATAATGAACACTCTTCATATTAATTGATGTGTTCTAGAATGAACAAAATTAGTTTTTCAATAACATATGGCTCTTTCTCAAAACCCCAGCTTTTCTCTGACTCATATTTTTATCTTTAGTGATCGCCGAAGCACTTTAAGAAATTCTTCCCCAACTCTATCATCCAAATAATTTGAAATTAATATGAAACTTTAGCAATCTTTATCATAACAAGTCATAATAAGACACAAAAATTGTTGAGTTATTTTCCAGTAAAGCTGGGCTTACCATTAACATAGTGGAGCTCTGAAAACATTTTCTAGTACCCTGTTGAACAAGGTATTCTGCCTGTAACACTAATTGCATGTTAGATTACAGCTTAATGAATCATTCAAAACATGTATACAACGCATTAAGTCAGCAATTGAGTAACCACTTACATGAAAGGGGAATAGAATTTCAAGAAGGCCAACTTTCTGAAGTAAACAGAGAGAGAGCTCCGCAGCTCCATACGATAGCATAGTATCTAACTCCATCCTCAGTCTGGACTGTTGGAAAAAAGAATATGATTTTGGTAAGAGTATGATGATGACATTGACGATATTGGATAATAAAATTACTTGGGACATCCAGAGAGGCCTTAGAAAGGAGTTCCTACAAGAAGCATTTGTGTGCTGCGTGTGCACAAACTGTGTTTTCTTTTTTTTTCCTTTGGTGACAAGTCCTAATGGGCCGACGGGGAGGCTAGAAGTAGCAGAGTACCACAGGCCACAGACCCCAATTAAATCCCCAGTCTAATCTCGGGAAGAATCAAACCCGTGACCTAACCTACAAAATATCATGAATTAGCCCTTACATTGGGCCACCTAGGGATCCGTACACACTAAATCTAATTAAAGAGAGATAAAGGACGATCCACAGAAACCTAGGCACACTGCATGTGAGAGAGAAATCAGAAAAGGGACAAGAATAAAAAAGGCGGCCTAGTGCCCTAGGCTCCCACCATTTTGGGGTCTGGGGAGGTCATTTCTAAAAACAGTTCTCCACTTACTTTTCTGGAGTGGTTATTTCCCTGACTTGAACCCATGGCATCAAGCTCACGAGGTGCCAACCTTATTGATGTGATAAGGTTCACCCTTAGATAGAGAACTTTAAATAATAATATTGAAGCGAAATATTGGCTGTACCTTGGCCAACTTCTTAATGGATGAGGAAAGATTCTGTATTGCAGTTTCAATATCCTTTGAAAATGATAAGCCTAACCGAGCAGCAATTCTTATGGCGCGCAAAATTCTTGCTGTGTCCAACATGCCAGAGATCATACAAGGTTATCCAAAATGTTTATTCCAACACCAAAGACAATAATTAGGTCTAACATTTTAATGGAGAAAAAGAAGAAGAGAAAAAGTATGTACCACTGTCCTCCGTGAATGACACTTGAGCAGGGATTAATGTTTGTAGCTGGTTCACATCATCCAACAAAAGAAACAAATCTCAGTACACTTCAAATAACATAAGCAAAATGAATCACACTATTCATAATGTGGACTTAGCAAATAGACAGAAAGTCACCTTTAAATTCCTTAAGTCAGCCATTCCATTGGCATAGTCATAGATTTTATTCGCAAATGGGTCATAGAATAAACTGTCTCCACAAAATTCAAAATAAAATGTTCGCTTGAGCTGCATAAAATTATGAGGGAAAAAAACTAAAGAAGCAAAAGAGTTACCTGTTTATTGTGAAGTCCCGATGCATGGAGTTTTTCCAACGGATGAAGTCGGGTTCATCACATCCAATTGGCATAAGAACTTTCTCTCTCTCCTTTTCATGCTTTGCCATTGTTTCAAAACTGGTCACCTGTTACAAGCAATCATAAAAAGTACATAACAAAATTGAGATACGATGTCATGACAGCATTTATTCAAACTTCGTCAACTATAGCTCATACTCAATTGTATCACATATAATTACAAGAATTTCTAACAAACCTCGATAACAGTATTTTTAACATGCACCCTACATACAGGAAATCGTTGTCCAACAATCATGCTGGGGTAAAATTTATTCTTGACCTGTAATAAATAATGACTAATAATTAGAAACCAATAAGAACTTCATGTAATGGCACGTACACCTCGGTGATGTTTATTGTTCAGAAAATAAAAAAAAAAAAAAAAAAGAAGTAAAAAACGACCCAATTGAACCTGTCTGAGGGTAGCTGTAGTGATAAGATCGAAGTCCTTGGGGACTCTTTTTAGGATTAAATCTCTCACACATCCACCCACCAGGTACACTTGAAACCCTGCATACCAAGAGAAAATAAAATAACCAAATTATGAATACATAACTTGCAAACTCAGTCAGAAAGTAAACAAGTGACTTCAACACATTCAAATGTTTGAACGCAAACAGTTTGTTCTATCATCAGACCTCCCCGCAATAAGTAACTAAATAGAGTTAATACATAGTACAAATGCAGTTGATTTCGAACCATTCAAAGCATCAACTTGTACCAATTATTAAAAAACATGCCAAACACATCACATAGCCTTAACAAAAATTCTAGTCCAAAGCTACCTATATCAAACACGGAATAAGAACAAATATAACAAAAGATCACCATCGTTACGAAGACGGTTCAAGACCACCCATGGAGGTTTTGGAATCATCATACGCTGCACGCCAAGGTTCATCGCATTCACGCTTTTCCATTTCGACATGTCAGCTTTGCCTGCATCATCATCATCATCATCATCACCAAAGCTACTTACAAACACAAAAACACCTAACACACTTTCTGAGCAATTTGAAGAGAATAAAAAGCAACTAATCGGTGATAACCTCGAAGATCAACTTCAGGCTGCACATTTTCTAGTCCGGACAGTGTGTGGTTTAACCTCTGGACCTGAAACTTCACAGTTCCGCAACAGAAACAAAACGAAACAAAACGTCAACAAACTGTTCGATGAAATGCCTGAGAGAAAATAATGGAAAAATAGAGAGGAATTGGAACCTGTGACTGTAAACTAGCTAGGGCTTTGAGTCGAGTTAGCAAATTGTTGCTGCTTTTCGTGAGTGTCGCCGCCATGGGAGCGAGTTCGTGAGAATTTTATCGCCGCCGATAATTTGAACCTAAAAATGTCACTCTCCTCTATTTTTAGTTTTTTTTTTTAGAAAAAGAAAAAAAGATATTTTAAGTTTATTTTTAATAGATAAAAAACGAAAAAATTATGGCTTCTAATTTGAATAATGACACGTGACTCGCCACGAAGTTTGGATTTAGTTTAATCGTGTAACTCGTAGTGTTGGCGTCACACGCTCATGATGCCACACGATTGCGGGTTATTTGAGGCTTCACTGGTTGACTTCCTTTTAAGTCTATATGGATCTTGTTATGTCACACGCTCATGATGTCACACGATTGCGGGTTATTTGAGGCTTCACTGGTTGACTTCCCTTTAAGTATATACAGATCTTGTTATTCACGACATTTGTCTCTTTTTTTCTGGTTCATTCTTAATACGAATTTTTCTTGATTTTTTTTGTCTTGCCTCTAACTGAGATTGTGTTGAGATGAGTTGATTTGCTATGGGCACAATGGGGCTTGTTTAGACATGGTGGGTTCTTGAGTCCAACAATTGCGTATAATCGAAAGGTATGCTACTGAGGTAGTTCATGATCCAGCCATGGGTCCAACGTCCCCACTGGTGATTGGACAATCACACGACTCCACGTCACACCATGCATGATTTGTAATATAAATGCTCTATCTCTTGAAGGGAGGTGAAGATCATTATCTACAATTATTTTCATCAACTCTCATTCGCATACTCTCATAACTACGTTTGAGATGAATTCTTAACTCCCGAATTTTCACTTAACAAATGCGCAATGATCTTCCTCATATTTCCACACAAAAACAAACAACAAAAAACAATTTTGATCCAACCAAGTGGACAAACAAATGTAAGCTCATCCCATGATCTTTTTCATTGACAATTTGAAAATACTCAAACAGTTATTACATTGTTCACTCGAGATACAGATAAAAAAAATAATGATAGTAGATTAAAAAAAAATTGGTTTATGAAATTGTTCTAAGTCAAAATGTATGCACAACTTTTGAATTTTAACCAAAAATCAAACAAAAATGTATTGAAATATGACACGAAACTTGAATAGTCAACTATTGTATATGTTTAAAGTAAATATGCATGCATTTGAAAATCCAATCCGACCAATTTTAAGTTGAATCAAATCGAATTCGACCAATCCACACATTTTACGTTAAAATTTAAAATCCGTTATGATCCAATCCAAAAACATTTCGAACTAAATAATTCAACGATACTCTAAATCATATTATTTTTACCGATTAAAGTCCAAAAAAATCTGATCCAAAATCTGAACCTCCACTTTCACTCCTTTTCAAGTAAACAATCCAGCATATACCTTCCCTTCTTCGGTGAGCCAAGTCACCTCCGATTCTCCATTTCAATAACTCTAATTAAATTTATTTATTTACTTTTCTCTGTCCTTAAAAAAGTAATTAAAAATATAAATAATAAAAAATCCAACTACTTCATTTTCTCGTTCTCTCATTTTCACAATCACAGGAACAACACACACCAAACCTATCCATTTCTTGTTTCCATCAAACCTAACATCCCGATTTCTTCTCCTAGGGTTTCAAATCACCATCTCTCCATTTCGATCCGATTTTTTTCCAATTTTTTCAGATTTTTTTCGTTGCGATTTGTGACCTCCCGGTGTCGCTATGGGAGGTGACGGAGCTGTTGACGACGGAGCCGAATCTACCAACGGCGGTGGCGAAGGAGGAGTCACCGTCAACGTCCGATGCTCCAATGGTTCCAAGTTCACCGTTCAGGTCAACCTCGAATCAACCGTTGGATCGTTCAAGACCGTGCTTGCTCGGAGCTGCGACATCCCTGCCGATCAGCAACGCCTGATTTACAAAGGCCGAATCCTCAAGGACGATCAGACTCTCAAAAGCCATGGTATCGTCCACTTTTTCTTGTGTATTGAGCTTGGAAGTGCATGTAGCTGTGTTTCCACTAGATTTGTTTTTGTTATTGATGCTATTTTGTTGGACGTGAATAATTTTTGGTGCGATTTTGTTGAATTTTGTATGATTGTTTAGATCGGATGTGTGTTGCTTGTCAATGCATTCTGGTTTGATTTGATTTGCTTGGAAATGGAATACTGGATGTTAATTTGCTGATATGATTTGGATTGCTGGGACTAGAATTTGGAAATGGATGAATTATAGCTTCATGACTGATGAGAGTGGGGAGAATTTTGACTAAATGTGTGATTCAGATTATTAGATGCAAATTGTATAATGCTAGTACTGGAAATTTGATGCTGTTGTCAGATTGCCTAATTCGTAACAACAGTTGATTTAATGTGCTGCTGTTGCTATAGTTCCTCGTGTGGCAATTCATTGAGGGACTGGAAAATGCTATATCTTGCGGTTGAAGTTATTTACATTTCTCACCAACACTAACATGCAGTATATTGAGATTGCTGATTGAATTTTTGTTGCCTTATAAAGTAGCAAAGACATCTCAGGTGGTTAGCCGGCTTATTGTCATTTATTGCTTTACTTCTGAAGACATAGTTATATTTTTCTAGGAGCAGTGAATATGAAGTAACTAGATTCGACAATCATTGGTTAAATTATTAGTTTTGGAAAATTGTTTATTGCCGCTTATTCCATGGTTGTATACAATGTCGGGGGTTGTCAGCATTGCTGCTGACATCATCACTACAGAGAATCTTCATTGATTGCATTATATTGATTGAATATTAGATTGGTCGAAGAGTTATAAAAACTACCCATTTGGGGGATTTTTTTTTTGTCTTCTACTCTTCTCTTGCGAACTGGGTAGAGGCATTTGTAACGTTGATTTTAAATACTTGCACTTGATAATTAATGCTTTTCAGTAAACGTTTCTTTTAACGGTTTATAGTTTTCGTGCATTGTACTTTTATCCAGGTCGCATTTAGAACCTCAGATGGTCAAATGTGATTGTTTTAATTTAATCGAAAAATAGGTGAGCATATTCCTCAATTTCAGGATGCAACTTGTCCTTTTGCCATCAACTTCAAGACTCAAGCAAACCTAATGGCTATAGAACTGGCTTGCTTAGCTGTGAAATGAATGTGGTGGTCCTTATTTATGTAGATATGATGTTAGTTTGATTTAGAATTTTTCCCTTGGGGTATGTCAACTTCACCTGATATTTTGGGTTCCAACTTAAGTAGTAGGGTAATGGTGAAAAGGTAGTCAAGGGTATAATGAACTGTGGCTTTGGTTATTCATTGGGCGTCGGTGCGAGCTGTTTGTTTCAAAATTATTGGCCATTTACTAATAATTGTTGTCATTCTTTACTTTTTGTTCGGTAGTCATGACTACTAAATGAGCTTATTTGGCCTCAATAATCAATGAACTACTGAAACTTTATTACTTTGTTCTATCAGTTTCATTGTTTCTCTTTATGTTTGCTTCTCATTTAAGTATCTCAGGAGCAGCATGCATGGACTTATTAAATACTCTTCCTCCTTAACTTATTTTGGTTTATTTCCAGTGATATAAATGTGATCATACTTGCCTTTTGTAGTAGAACATATATAAGTGTTATTCCAGTCTCCCTTGCTTTCTGTTGTTTGGCTTTACTGTTTATAAGTTGACCACTTTTTAGAGTTCCCACTAATTTTGTTGTTTTCAACTGGTAGGTTTAGAGGCAGATCATACTGTCCACTTGGTCAAAGGTTTTTCACCAGCTGCAGCTGCCAACACCACTGGTGCAACCAGTCCTGGAGGTCCTAATATCACCCCAAGTAATACAAGAGGTACTGGTTTGAACGATGGTGGGGGTTTGGGAGGATCTGGTCTTGGAGCTTCACCTTTTCCTGG
>JAYMTF010006427.1:0-10273 GCA_036897485.1 Pelargonium nanum
TCTGGACACCACTTATGTCCAGAACCTTCTGGATCTCAGACACCCTTATCACATCATGGTATGAGGACCTCCTTATCTGTATTCAAGACAGACAAGACATTCATGACAAGTAACTAATCAATGGGCTGTTTTGATAAAAGCAGAGGACTCCATTTTTGTACTGAATCCAGATAATAGCAATGCAAGGTGTAAAAATGGCAACTTTGTTTTTTATCTCCTTCAGGCAATTAACAAACCCCATTTCAGCATCACATTTGAACCAAAACATGGAGATCTAGGCACCAATATATAAATACCCAAAATGGTACACACAAGAAATAGGGTACAAATTGATAATAATGGCAAACAGAATGGAGGCTAAACAGAGATGCTAAAACACAAAAAGAAATTAAATTTAGCAAACCTGGATGGCATGGTGATCCTTGTGATGGTTGAGACAGAGAGAGCAGATGGCTCCATTCATACAGTCCAAGCAATACATATTGCATTCACTCTTGTGGGAGTCAGCATGTAAGTTGCATTGAACGAAGAACCTTTCACTGAGCAGAGGCTTCAGCCATGGCGGCCACCTATGGTCCTCCTCATCAGGACCTCCACCACCCTATATATCAAACCCACCATTAGAATCAAAACAAACCCAGTACACATAAAACAGAGCATTGCACAGACCAAAAGAGAATTACCATTATTCTCCGATTCTTGGGCTTGATTTCCCGGACAGCGGGTTCTTGGTTTTCGATCGCCAGCTTGAAAATCTGGAAAAAAGAGAGAGCTTTTGGACTGGGTAGAGTAGAGAACGTAGTGTAGTGTAAGAGAAAGATGAGTTTTGGGAGAGAAGCGAATTGGTTCTTGTAGAAGGTGGGCGTGAATTTGAGAGAGTGAAACAGGGGAAGGAAGGAATGGGCGTTCTTATCCGCTTAAAGTCTACGAGCTCCGAAGCTAGCTCCGAGCCTGAACCTGGACTGTGACCCAAATGCGTTGGGTGCAAGGAACCGACCTCTTTCGAAGGTTTGTCAACCCTTTTGGAAATAAGTCCGGTCTACGGTCAAAGATGAATATCATGTTCCATAATAAATAAATGACCTAGCAATACTGGCCGTAGGTTTTAAATGGGCTCGGCTATGAGAATATCAGCAATACAGCCCAATTATATAATTGTTAGTATTTGGGCCACGCTATCAGCCCAGTTACTTATTTTGTAGTATTTCTTATGCAATAGTATTTGGGCCGAACTCTCATTTCCAAAAGAGAGATTTAAAAAATGGGATTTTTCCCCTCATAATTGGCTGTAAGTCTGTAACTGTAACTATGTAGTACAATGCTAAATGCCGAAACTAATGTGCCTAGTGATATAGCAACAAAGAGATATTAATGGATTCACTAATGTAACTTTTCATCTTCATATAGTCTGGTCTTAGTATTTGAATTCAAAAATGCATATCTGTAAAGATATAAACTGTATCAGAACCTCATTTTGCTCCATTTAAATCTCTTCCTCGTCTTGTTGAAGTTGCTAAAATATAAGTGATGCTACACATAATTTTGGGCCTATATTTGAGACTCATCTATTTATCAAGCCCACTTATTGATCAAGCCCAGAGTTAATGGTTAAGCCCAATTACTTGATCAAGCCCAAATGACAATTGTGTCTACATTCAATGAACCTAGTTGGTATTTTATCTTATAAGTAACCAACCAATCAGATTCAAATAGTGACATCACCTCCACCAATCAGAATTGAGCTCATTCACTATATATACCTCTATGGTGCAAGATTCAATTCACTTTCACTTTTCACTCTCTTTACAATAAGTGCTAAGCATTGATTCATTTGTGAGATTCTTACTCTCACGCCAGAGGTGAATTATAGTGCGACGCACTAGTCTTCACTTAACGCGTGTTCTATTTTGTAGCATCCTGATCATTCAATTTGAAGCTTTGCGTACCTTATTGTATTGATAGGGATACGAAGGAGAAATCACTAATAATTCTGTTTGGATCATCGCGGAACTTACTGAAATTATCTCAATTTAAAGAAAGGAGAGTGATAGATCTAAAAATATCGCGGGACGACTTCAAACAAACTGTTTTTGTCAATTACGAGACTAAAATAGCGCATCAATAAGTTATTAGTCTTTCGACATTCCATTGTTGAAAAATGACTAAAGAAATATAACATCATTTCTTAACTAATTCGTTTTTTAAGATAGTTAAAAATATTGTGTAAACTTTAATACTATGTATATATAGAGTTGTGTTAAGAAATAAGTTACTGAACCAAGCAGACATTTGACATTAAACAAGATTAAAATCTATTTCTACTTGATATAACTAATTTTTAACCTACAAAATACTGATCGGATCGTATTAGACAAATTAGCACAAAATCAACACAATTTACACTGAAATTTAAAATCCAGTTCATTTCAAACTCATTTTGTCTAATTCAAATTTACCTCTATACTAATCCAAACAAATGTAAACTGAAATCTGAATTGCCACTTTTAGTCATTAATCAAGCTTTATTGTTTACTTACTAAGTGCGGAATCAGACCCACCAAAATATTTGGATCATGTTATGTTCCTTCATTTCTAATTCAATTTGTGATTCTATCTTTTTAACAATAAGTTTTTAACGGTTATATTAATAAAAACGGCTTACAAACATTTGAATTGTATGGTAAAAAGTACTATTAAATCATGTATAATATGAAAATGAAACTACTAAAAATATTTTCTGGATGAAAATTTGGAAATAAAATTATTTTCTTTCAAACAATTGCATGAGAAAATTAGCAAAGAATAAATAAATAAAAACAATCTTAGTCATCGAGAAATGGGCCTCAGCAATTCATGGACGACCCAAAACGAGTCGTTTTAGTAACGCATACAAACCCAACCATCCCATTCCCGATAAGTTAACCACGACGTCTTTTTCCACACTACAACCCAGAAATAAAAGTTGACCATGGTTAAGTTAGTGTTTAACCCAACCCTCCCTCTCTTCTTCTCTTTCTTATTAAAACCTCACAACCCCACGCGCACACACAGATAGATACATATATCCAGAGAAAAAGCCGTCAGCCCAAATTACAGGAAACTAATCGGAAATGGCGTTTTACGTGGACGAGGTGGCGATATGGAAATGTCCAAAACACCCTTCCAAGCGCCGCCGTACCGGAATCTGCCCACTCTGCCTCCGCGACCGCCTCCTCTCCCTCTGTCCCGACTGCGCCACCGTCCGCCCCTGCTCCTGCTGCCCCTCCTCCACCACCACCTCAACTTCTAATTCCTCCTCCTCCTCGTTCTCTCGCTTCTTCTCCGCCGGCGACGTCGCCGGCGTCGGCGCCGTCGGCCGCGTCTCCAACCTCATCGACAGCGAGCCCGCCTTCCGGCGCTCGCGCTCGCTCGCAATCCCCTTCTTCCGGTCGCGATCCTGCCGGAAGGAGACTGCTCCGGCGACCGCGGGGAGCAGCAAGGGCGGTTACTTGTCGATCTGGTCGGTTTTCAAGAGGCAGAAGAGCAAGAAAGGTGAAGTAGACGGTGGTCCGGAGATTGACCTCCGGCGGACGGCGGTGATGATGCGGTCGAGGTCGGTGGCGGTGGTGAGTGAATCGGCCGGCGGAGAAGAAGTGAAATCGGGGAAGGGAAAAGGGTGGCATTTCCCGAGCCCAATCAAAGTGTTCCGGCATTCCAAGATTTCAAAAACAGTGATTCAAGAACGGTCGCCGATGTGCAGAGGTTAATCATTTTTGTAAATCAAAATATCATCAAATTTACTAATCTTCTTCTCCTTTTCATTTTCTTAGAAAAATGTATTTACAGCTACAAAATGTAATATAGGTTGAATTTTACTATTAACCAATAAATAAATATGACCTTTCATTTTTGGCATATATAATTTCTTGTACTATTTAGGAATTTGTTGTATTGTTAAATTGGGTTTGTGAATTTAGGTTTAGAATTTAACAATGTGTTCAATTTTCGTTAATTTTCCTCCAAAACATGTGTATTTTTATCACTTGAAATATGTAAATTTTTGGCATGTGTGTACTACCTATAACAGAAATAATTGAAATAAACAATTATGGTGTTGAAAAATGATAATAATTATCAGTTATGATTCATATGAGTTTCAAATTTTAAACTGATAAACAATTTCAAATTCTTTTACCACTTTATATTTCTTTCAAATTCTGCATTAATGAATTCATTGAGATATGTACTATCTTTCAGTGTGATTATAATGCATTTTCAGTAAACAAAAATAAGAGAGGGCGTTGATGTTAATATTTGACATAAATGTTGTATTTTGGGTCTACAAATTACAACAATAATTCAAACCACCAAACACCATTAATAGTTTTTAAATTTTGAAGTTGGAAACTTTATTGAAAATGAGATTCATCAAATATCTTTTCTCAAATTCTAAGTTGCCAAAAAATTCTAGTCAAATTTGTGGCATTGACCCATTCAAGAAATTTCACTCACCTACTTTCATTATCTCTTCTCTGGATCTGTTTTCATTTATTTCTTGAGAATTATTGGAAGAAAAGTAACATTTTCTGGTGCACAAAAAGTTAATTCAGTGACCAATCCATAATATGTGGGAAATTGGGAATCCAAAAAACAAAAATAAATGCAAAAAGTGAGTGAAAATTGAGTTCTTGAGCCCGATAAAGATGCTGATCTTTACCAAACTTTTCCGAGAAAAAGGAGGAGCAGCCTCTTAAATATGTCAATATCTTGACCGAAATATTAAGTCAAAAGCGGCTCAACGACCTTTAAACCTTAATCGCATCAACATATGTGTGATCTAATTATTTTGATTTTCTAATACCTCAATTTGATTGATTGATTATGAGACATTGGATCAACAAACACAGCAGTAACTTTGAAATGGAATCAAACCACATGATCTTGTTATTTCACTACACTTTTTAAATCTTCCTCTTAAGTTATTTAGCAGTAAAAGTGCAGTGTACGATTCTTTGTGGTCCCAATTTCATTGTTTGCATTTACTATTACATATATAGAGCTTGTTAGTTGTTGTTGGCAATTAGCTGGTTTAGTTAATATGCTAATGTCTTACTAATCGATCGTACCAACAAATTGAAGTGTAATTGATTAATTAATGGAGCCATTATTTATGAAGTTTGACAGTTGTGAAGTGAAATGGTGTAGAGTGGTGGCAGGTGAAGGTTTGACAAAGAAGATGGTCTTTGACTCCTTGACCGCATTAAGACGGTTTTCACATTACGAGTGTTTGGATTAGCAGATTTTAAAGTGGCCCCACCGACCACCTCAGCAGCCTCAACCACCACAATTAGTTAGTTGTTTAATGAGCAAACGCCATGCACCGTCTTTGGTGTCGGCGTTTAGTACCATGTCGGTTTATAAGGCTCTAGTGTGAGTAAAGACAAATTAAAAAAACTCGCGAGATATGATAGAAATTTTCACAAATATATGAATTTCAATAACAAAATATAATTTGTGACCAAATTGTGACAATAGTTCGGTCGTTGTTCGAGTTGTCATAAATAGTTGTAACAAAAGAGAAATTTTTCGTTACAAATGTGTGTGATTACAAACAAAAACCAATAATCTGAATGAGAATAGACAAAGCAAAATAACGCTTGGAAACAGAATCTATGTTCGTGTGATCATATTTGCACAATATGAAACTCCGATTGAGAAACTGATCATATTTGCACATGTGAAACATATTTGCAAATGTCAGCTCATTAATGGAATCACATTTGACCCTCCCATTGTCAAAATCTTTAAAGTTGGATGTAAAATATGGATTTTTTTTGTTTTCTTTCTCTTTTGGTGGTAATAATTCACTACCGCCCATTATCTAAACAAAACATTTCTGGACTGGCACATTTCTTCTATTTTCTAGGAGCACTACCTCGGAATGTCAATTCTTCTACTTTGTTCTCTACTTAAGGGACGCCATTTTCATTCTTCTCTTTCTTCGAGGCTTGTGTTTTGAAGCAAAAAGATACATTTTTCCATTGTCAATCATGCTCGGAACTTATTCACAGTTAAGCCTTATTTACCAAGAACTTGAGCCACAACTCAATAAGTTAATGGGATCAGAGAGAGCAAATGGTCCACACACAGAGTACTGATTAATTAGTGAAGGAGTTGTTTACAGAATCACGTGTACCCAACCCAACCATTAGTTTTCTCAGCCATTATTTTACCGGTTTGTCAAACAAACGAACAGCCAAAAACAAAACACTGGAAAAGCACAGACAAACCAAAGCTCCCTCTGCAAAATTGAAACACGTTAATGTTGCTGTTGCTTGAGACTTTTACACAGTCCAGTCTTGTTCTATATGGGACCACCAGTTACCAATTCCATTCCCACAAAAGACTCCATTTTCTTTTCTTGGCAACCATCAATTCTCTTTTTCTTCATTTCACATGCTCAATTATTCCCATCATGCATGCAGCCAAAAATACATGTACAATGAATTCGCTTCTTCAACTTATCCGTACATATTACTTCCCGTCTCAAAATAAATATCATACTTCGACTTCAATCGGCATAATAATAGATTATAATCAATGGGACACTATGATTAAGTTGACACTCCACACATTTATTTAATTCCAACATTTTAGTATATCTCTAGACACACTACTCAGAATTAACATTGGAAAACTGTAAAATGTTTGGGTTACTGTGAAAATACTGCAAATTTCTATGTTTCGGATCTCTTTTCCAACACCAAAGTAAAGTCACACAAATAAAAATACATAGATTTATGATTCCTAAGCTAATTGAAAAGTTGTTTCTTGCTTGTCATCAGTGAAAACAATTTCGAAAAAGAAAATCATTAGCCACACACTAGAAGACCTCGTGGAGCTGGTACCGTCAAAACAAGGCAACATCCAAACAAAAATGAATACAATATTGAAGACGGGATATTTGTCGGTACACTGTATTGGGTCCCATCGAAACTGAGTCCACGTGGACGGTTTTAGTGAAGTAAAGAAAGTTGATAGATTCAATTTAGGATCACAACGTGGAGTGAGGAGGGCCCACTCCAACTGCTGATGAAGCTCATGTGTGTTCCTCTGTAAATGTACACGTGATGCTGTCTTTATCTAACTTGCTTCTTTTGCGCACTTGCATGTAAAATACTAACATTTATTTAATTTTAATTTCCTGTTTTATTTGTTGAGAGATCGATACCGATGCAGCTTGTAGATAGGGACAGACGATGTGGGTTTAGACAACACCAATTAGTTAATTGTAAATTTATTTGTTCAAGAGACTCACGCCAGCAAGTAATATTGTATTCCCATGAAGAAAATGGAAATCAATACTTATGCAATTACAAAGATATATAATCATAGAGGATGCATGTTCTTGACTTTGAATGAAGAGAAGCAATTTAGAGTTTAAGACTTGATTTGGAGGGGAGATTGACAATTTTGGGTTCAGTTTAGGACTTGATGTGGGTTTACTAAATTGACTTCTTAATTCCAGCTAGTACTAAAATTTTATTCATGTCTTATAACTACGCAAGGAATTAGTAACGTCTTATTTGATAACTATACTTGAAAAATGGAAAGAGTTTCAAGGAGATGAATAAAGCTGGAAGGAGTTGATAACTATACATGATTATGGAAGGAGATGAATAATATATTTTGCCAAGATATGTGTTTTATATTGCTTGACGCTCATGAAAAAAACTGATCTCTCTCTCCAAATGCGGGAGATTGGGGCGTTGCACGGAGCCAATTCTTTCGCATTTCCATTCATCCGAAAAGTTGAACTATACATACGCAACCATTCTATATATTTCAGCTTTTCCTAATAATCAGGATTGAATCTCAGTCTTCTTAAACACTTAATAACTAATTCTTATCGTTGGACCGTTTCTTATTTTGTGCCGAAGCAATTTATAAAGCGCAGGCTAAAAAAGGTGAAATCAAGGGGCATTACTTGAATGCTACTGCAGGTACACGTGAAGAAATGATCAAAAGGGTCGTGATCCTTTTTTCTCGATCTTTTATCGCGAACCGCCTAAAGTTTCAACTCAAAAATGAAGGTCATTTTCTCTTGTTAATAGATGTTAAAGGCTCTAACTTACTCAATTTTTTATTGGATCGCGTACCTTGAACAATCAAGTAAAGACGTATAAGGGGGAAGTGGGTATTTGTCGTTAGGGATTTGATCAAATAGGATCGTCCATTTCCTATAGAACCTATTACTAAAATACCCCTAGGGAAGCGACTTTTTGTTCTTTTCTTTTTATTAATGCCTTTAATGCCCTCGTCAATTGTTTTGTTTTTTTCTTTTTTCGCTATCATTAAAATTGAGCTATCGTCGTTTTGGGGGCCCAAAATCAAAATCCAATAGGCCCAAGGTACACAGCCATTGAAGAGAGCAATATGTGACACTTGTTTCACAAAGCCCCACCACCAGCCACTTTGCTCTTCATAACTTCAATTATGAGAGGAAAATCTGTAGTTTCAGTGGGCTTGACCGACAAGTTGGAGGGCATTTTGTTATTTGGGCCTTACGTACAGTGGGCTTCACCGACAAAACATTTGGGCCTCCAAAGTCCAAATTTGCGAACGAATTATCATAATCTGTTCACTACACTATGTTCAGCGCATCGACACTGAACTGATCACACTCATTTCGTCGCGATTTTCCCCTCAAAATGGCCGCGAACCGAACCCTCATCTTCAGCTACGGCACGCTCAAGCGAGACCTCCCGAACCACTTCCTGATGCAAGACTTGATCCGCTCCAACGACGCCGTATTCGTCGGAACATTCCTGACCAAACAATCCCACCCGCTCGTCGTCGGGCCCCACGGCATCCCCTACCTCATCAACCTCCCCGGATCCGGCCAGCGGGTCCGGGGCGAGCTCTACTCCGTTTCCACTCGCGGGCTCGGGCCGCTCGACGAATTGGAGGGCACGGCCATCGGGCACTACGAGAGGCTCCCGATTCAGGTGGAGAGCGAGCCCGGCGACGGCGGCGACGCGGTGGTGGAGGCGGAGGCTTACTTCGCGCATCGGAGCTTCGGCGAGAAGATGTGGGAGCGGAAGGGGAAAGAGGGGATCGGAGAGTACACGGAGAGGGAGGCTGGCGAGTATGTGAGGAAAGTGGATAGGCCCAATCAAACCACCTTTCTCCATGATATTCAATCATTTTTGTCTTGTGATCGCTGAGGACGAGGTATTTTTGGGAAATTTGATGTATCTTTACCTTTTAATTTGCGTTTGGCAATTATTGTTCATTGGAGCTCTCTAGCTAGCATAACACTTGAAGTTACTGTTGGAATTAAAGCCAAAGGTACCTCCCAGATATTGTAATTATATATTTCTTGGGCAATAGGAGAGTTATCTTTATTTTTGTTTGATTTTCAATTAGAGTTTACGGGGGAGAAGAGGTTTGTAAAACCTGAGTGCTATCGTACATTAAGAAACATTCATAGTACACCAATATGTTGGAAATTTCACTTAACTTTAGAATATTAGAATTCATGACATTGTACTTGCACTTATTTGTCCACCAAGGATTTTTCATACTACATAGATAGCATTGAAAATTAATTATTATTTTTATTATTATTAGGAAGTGTATAAACACCGAAACTCGAATGACCAAATAAAATCAACCACTTAGTTTGCAAGTTGCTCTTGCTAGAACATACATTATCTGTATACTTAATTTGCATTATGTAATTAATTTAAATTACAAAATCGTCTCCACGATGAAAAGTATATTAAAATTGACTCAATGAGCTGTGAGCTACTCAATAGAAGGTACATCTCTCATTTTCTTATAATTCTTTTTCACCTAAGATTATATTTTAATTCACGGCCTTTCATATACACGTATGTGTCTTGAACTATTGAGATATTTTAAGAGGACTAGTATATACATTCGGTTGTGTATCAAGACAGTCTCTTTCATTTTAATGATTAAGACACTTGTACATGCCTATACCGGATTTTAGAGGCTTCTCCGCATACTACTTTGTATTAGACTCGGAATAATATAGTTCGCATATGAATGCACAAATATATAATAATCTAGTGCAATATATAATCAACTTTCTCAATACTTACTGATGCGCCTGTTTGACTCGGGTCAAAGCAAACACACTATAATGTCTTGTCTTCTTGTCCACGTACGTTAAGTAATTTTACTAAGTGTCAAATTATCTAAGTCTTATGTTGGTCGTCCACTCTGGCTTGGTCGTCTTGTCAGTCCTGTCTGTTGACTTGTCACC
>JAYMTF010006428.1:0-10272 GCA_036897485.1 Pelargonium nanum
CAGTCAGACATTTACCAAACATAACTGACTTTTTGGAGCACCTCCTTACAGCTCCATAAAGCTTTCACCCCTCCTTACAGCTCCTTAAAGTTTTGCAAAATTTTACAGTAGACTAAACAAACAAGGCCTTAGTCTCACGTTAAAAAGCTTGTAGATGTCATGTAGTAAGTAATTCTGATATAAAGCATTATCATGTACTATGTATAGTACAATTAAATTGAAATCGTGATAGCAATTGTAAATGATAATAACTATTGTTATTGTTATTATTAAATAAGTAGTTTTATGTGACCGACAACAAAAAATTAAGAAGTATAAGAGTTATGTTATGTGCATTGTGAATGTTTCAAATTGTTAAACTTGATAAAGTGAAGATGACATCTCCAAAGTGTTTCTCATATATATATAAAAAGAAAAGGAAATTATGTACTCGTGCTTCTCAAAATGATTGTATTTTTAAAAATTAATTACCCTCGTAAATCATCAAAACAACATACCTAACATTTGAAAAACTATTCCAAAACAAGGCAATTAAGTATAATAAGCTAGCACACATGTGTGGATGGAAGCAAGTACATTATTTTAAGCTCATGTAACATTCTCTGTTTCATGCAAGTGTTGATTGTGGTACAATACAAAGATGATGAGGATATATATTAGGAGGATATTCATTTATGGCCCAGCACAGCACATGGTGAAATCAAACCTGTGCTTTTATATGCAAGGTATATATAGATATATAGAAGAAGATGAAGAAGAAGAATAACATGCCAAACTCACTCTCCACTTCTGAGAATTTCAGGTTTCCAACAAATGGAAGGAAACCAATGTGAATGTTGATCCCTTGCCATTTTTCTACCTCCTCCTAACTGCTTGCTAATATTATACTTTTCATTATATACACTACTTGTTGTGGAACAACAACTTCTTCCGCCTTCACAGTTCCATCTTCAATTGATTCTGCTGCAGAGACGCTGCACCACCATTAACAATTTCATGTTATTTCAGGGTGCTCGATTTTAGAGATAAGAAACTAGTAAACGCGTTAAAGCTTGCTCATCTCATGAAAGGGCAAGATCGTCCACACAATACTGTAATGTCCATATCCTGATAGTTACCTGAATTTGCCGAAGAGTCATAACTCATCAACGAGTTCTCCGAAGTAATAAAGTTATGGTTCTCCTCTTCTCTTCCCCAAACGGGCTGTTGAGCTGCATCAAGATTCCATTGTTGTTGATATTGTTGCCTGTTTCCATTGACTTGAACTTCTGGCCACATCAGAGGCATAACCATGCCTGGGAAGTTACTGTCCATTAGAGATCCACTCTGCAAGTGATTGTGAATGTCAACTAAAAATGCTAACAACTATGATAATTTCGGTTCTATATAAGAACATTTAATTAAGAAGACAAGGTGCCCTACATTTAGAAGCTCTACGTTACTACTGAATTTCAACAACCAAGACCCTACCCCGAGTGGGAAAATACAGGAGCCTATAAAACTCTAGACAAGGATATTTTGTAATCATTACACATTATCATGTATGCACCGAGCACGCTGCTATATCATAATACCAAGATATTTAGTCATTTGAGCTGTACATGGATAATTCAGACACGTGGAAGTGCACAAACTATTCACAGGTTTTGGTCAACAGGGTCTCTTCTTATGTAGAAGCTACAAGTCTCACAAACGTACAAATCAAATAAGCAACATATTTGGATTGCTGGTGAGCACCATACCGGTATTTTACCAAACAGAAAAAATATGTAAATTTAAACAGACAGCAGAAGAAATACTATCGAATTTTATCCTACGCATAGGATGTAAATCTATACAGATAGCAGATGAAATAGCATTAAAATTTATCCTATGCATCGTCATTGAATCCCTCATGTATTAAACTGATTTGAGAGTGTAATAAAGTGCTATTGTCAAGGCTTTGTAGTGTTAGATCAAGCGGGTTCCATAGTTTTATAAAGAATCCTAAGTGCCCTCTCTTTCTATTCCTTTTATTATTCATATATTTTCTATTTTGGACTTCAGTCCGATTATCCTCTACTTCTTTCTTACCCAACTCATATTGTATCTGCTCATTTGGCACACTGCACTACAAGAGCAGTGCTTAGAGTGTTTCAGTTAATCATGTCAGCAGCACTCTAAAGAAATTTGACGTCAGATAAGGCTAAGCATATTGCTTATCGCAATACAACAGTCTCGCTACAAATTTTATAGGAAAATATAAATGGAAAAGTATCTGATGCTTACTTCTGCAGCCAATATGCTGTCAAGATTGAAATCAATTCTTGGATTAACTGCTGCAAGTCTCATCGATAAGAACTGAAAAATCAAAAACAAAAACATTTGACCAGAGTAAGATCACGAAATTAACTTGGAGAATAACTTAAAACATTTGCTTCTTTCTAAAATAACTAGCAAGTAAAGATCATGATGACAGATATCAGATCACTCCGATTTCTATATCCTTATTAATGAGGAAGATGTACAAGAAAATAAATATTAACTCAGAAGGTTGAAATTTTGTCAGTAGATTGCAATGAATGAATTCAGGCCACTCCATTTTCATCATTCTTTTAAACAAGTTAGTTGAGCTAAAAAGAGGCAACTCATAAGGCTGAACATTTAATGATTCCCATAAGTTTGAACTGTCTCAACACATTGTGAAATCAAATGAACTTTATGACTGAAGTTAGCAAATCTGACCTCCACTTGACGTTGTAAAGACTGCACATGGTTGATAATTTCATCTAGCACCAGTGCTGTACCCGAAATCTGCGGAACAATTTTATTCCGGTTGTCATTTTCAAATTAAAAAGCATGCTATCAGAGCGAAGTTTCACATAGAAATTTCAACAAATTGAAGTGTCCTGCATAACAACACTACATTGAAGGAAGTTGCTAAGCTCTTTTGACTCAAAGTGATAAATTTTTATTAACAAAGCTAAAGGGTCTTCTACTGTGCAGCCATGTGCACCCTATATTGGGGTGGAGATTGAACCGCTTTCAGTGGGTTTTAGTTTCTGTTCTATCTATTAAAAAGCTGTTACAAAACACATAGCTACATGGATAAAGACTAAAGAGTAGTAATAAACATTTGCTGACTTCCTTGCATGCTCGGTCAATCAGAGTAAAATTGAATGCCATTATTATTTGCAAACCAAAGCGGACAGCAATAACATCAGTAGTTTAATCATTAAACTTTGCCATGAAATGCATTAGAATGGGTGGTCCAAACAGAAGTAGGTTTTTGCCTAGACTTACCGGACTAGGTTAAGCATTATAGAAGGCACAGTTCTGGTTTTTGTTTGGACTAAAATTATAATAGATTTCCATCAAAAACAAAATAAATAATTTTAATTTGATTTTGGTTATGAGCTACCAAATCACGATTTAATGCAGTTAGGTCAGGATGTTCGGTATACACACTTGTACAATTTAAGAGTGTTCTTTAATCAATCCTCTTATCGCCATCCCCGTTGAGGATGGATACCAAACTTGGTAAGACGTGTTGGTACCATCGCACCATCTCAAGAAATATCCAAAACTTGTAGGATTCAGGACCATAACCACCATAATATCTTCCTTTTTCATGCAAGCCAGCATCCAGCTAGCAGTTCCCCACCACTAAATTTTCCAGCCTAGCCCATTACGAGGGTATTGCCGGCATTATGAAAAATAACAGGGTCTTACTAGCATACCAAAGTTGTATTTCTATGGCACACAACACTTCCAAATGACAAAATTAGCCTCAAAAGGGATTCTTAACCATCCCCACCAAAGAATAAACTGAAATTACAGGAGAGCCCACATTGTGTCACCAATTTCCTTGGTATAAAAGTAATCTCTTTTGTGAAAGAAAAGGTGACAAGGACATAGCCGTCATTAAAGCAAATAAAATCTAGAGATGTAATGTTAATGCACATTTTTTAGAGACAATTAAGACATAATCATCACCATAATTATTAAAATCTTCTAATCTTATCTTAATTAAAAATATAATAGGAATTTAACTAAAGAAAGAGACAAAGGAACCCACCTTATTACACCCAGGAACCAGTTCTTGGAGCAGCTTCATTCTAGCATTAATCTTCTCTCTCCTTGCCTATTAAAAAAATATAGATTAGTATTATAATTAACAATATAATTAACAAAACTAATCATGTGTTAATCATGAGCTTTACTCTCTCTGCTAAGCTATGGCTATCTGTAGCTTGACCTCGACGAGCTCGAACATGAACGTATGGAAGTTTCTCAGTCTCTTCGGAGCTATCGTTTTTGCTCTTCTTCGTTGACCCTTTTCCCTGAATTTGTCAAAGCAGCCATTTTGTTTCACATTCAGGCACTGAATTCACCAAAATTACCAAAAACGGAAACCCTAAAAACCCTTGTTGTCTCAAATTTACCTTCTTCTCACGCTCCTTCCTTTTCGCCGCCGGCCTCTGGCTGCTGTTGTCCGTCGCCGGCTCCAAACCCATATGCTGCCGCAATGAATTAGGGTAGGAATCGGTTTCCATGGGCTCGTTCTTAACTTTGTCCAAACTCGCGCTCGAGTTCGACGGCACCGAGCTCGTCTCCGGCGAGTTGTTCTCTCCGGCGAAGACCGAGAATTTCGCGGCGCGTTCGATCAAAGCAGGGTTCGACGGGAACGTCAAATTACCATCGAACGGGTGAAAATAGGGTTTCCGATGATCCACCGGAGTTGGGTCCGGCGAGTGGAGGAGCTCCATGGCCTGGGTCGGCGGGAGCTCGAGCAGCGCGGTGAAGGAGCTGGCGGTCTCCGGCGGTGGCGCCATCAACCGCTGAATCTCTTCGCCGAATTGGAACGACTCCAAAACGGCGTCGTCGGGTTTGCCACCGGCGAGGCTAGATCTAGCGGCGGTCACAACCGTAGGCTCCATCGGAGGCACCAATCACGTCAAAATCGATCGAATTGCGGCTAAATGAGACAAACCCACTTCAATTCAGGAAGAAATAGACAAACCCAGTTGATTAGTCGAATCAAATTGCACCAAACCAGTGTCAATTTCGATTAGGAGGGTGGGTTGGGGAAATGGACAGAAGGTAGTGAAAATGTTGAGTAAAGAGAGTCGTGTAAGGTGCTTCAATGGCGGTCAAGCTCTCTTACAGGAACTCTAGAACGTTACTTGGTAGCCATTTGAAGTGCTGCGAAAGCAATGTTGCTTCGGTTTGGTGCTTAATTATACAGATATGTAGTGAGAGAAAGTGGAGAGAGAGAGTGAGGACTGGGAGGGAGGGATGGGATGGGTGTACAACGTATGTACAGTTCTGACTTTACAGTTCGTTCAGATGAGAGAAAAGGTTTACCCTTTTCTGGGCACAGCCGTAGAGAAAGTGAAATTAGGACCCACTATATAGCCGTTTACACATTTGTATACACTAATTACATTTTGTTTAGTCTTGCACGAATTAGTCAAAGTTTTTGTAAAAATGTTGTAATTGGAGGTAGTGCTTGTTTGGTAACTCCATTGTATAATTGGAAGAAGCTAAAAATAAATGGATTAAAACTATGAGTAAATAGCATGTAATTTGGATCTGAATTCGCGTACATCCGAAATTCAATGCGAAAAAAATTGATCCAATCTGATCTGATCGATATTAGATCGGACAAATCCAATCATTTTAGTGTAAAATGAGCGGATTTGTCATGCCCATCCGATCCAATCTGTAAAAATCTGATCCAATCTGATCTGAAATATTATCCGATCGGATCGGATCTCATGTTTCAATCCAAAATTTGAACTAAATCTGATATGATCCGTTTGATCCGATTCGACCGATTGTCACCTCCATAAATAAGAGTTATTCCGAGAAATCATGCTCATTTTTGGACAAAATACAAGACAAATATGACACTCATTTTTTGACGGGAATAGTAACTAAAAAGATGTATATTTAGTTAATTTGACCAAAATATACGCGATATACTTATTTATTATGTAGTTAATTTATTGAAATTTGTTACATAATTAATTCATTGTGTTAATTGTTTAATTTTACTGAGTCCCAAATGAGGTTAATTATTTTAGTATGTTCATCACTTACAAAATGTTGTTATTTTTTTCTTTCTTCTTATTGGTACGACTTTTATTTTGCAATTCACTCGACTTATGCAGGTCTTAAAATCCTACAACTACGTTGTTGATGATTTGGCAAGAATTCAGTTGAGGTGAATAATATTGTACTTGCACTTCAACATTGAGTGCATGAAGATTCTAATAATTACTGATTGGCCGAGTAGTGTTCGAGTCATGTCATTTATTTACACGTCATTTTTCTATAAAATTTGAGACAATTAACGTTACTCTTTATTTATTTACCTCGAAAGAGACGACAAAGTTAGTATTGTTTTGATAAATAAAAACTAATGGTGGTAATTCATTACTTATTTTGGAGAAATGAATACAAATTTACTAAAGTTGGAAAGAGATAAACTATATTAGAATGATGTAATTTGACCTTAAGTTAAAATTGTGTAGACAAGATAAGAAAGAGTGAGATGTGATAATTATTAGAGGTCAGCAAATCAAATGTGTTAGCCCAACTGGTCGGGGGCGTTTTTTGAACTTATCGTTTCTATGCTTTGGTTACTTTGGTGCTACACGCTCTAACCAATTATTACTTCATTATCTCAAAATATATGATTCTTGTTGTCTCTCTTTTCTTTCCTTTTAAATCTAAATATATTTGTTTTTATTATATTTAATTGTTTGAGAATAGGTGCTTATTATAGTTATAACGAATGAATATTGTGTGTGTTATCGATAATATGTTTAATATAAGGTAATAAGATTGTTACATAATATATATTACTTTCGTCTTAAAATAAGTATCTAAATTTTATACAAGAAAAATTTGGTTAGTTTTTGTGTATTTCTTTTATTGAGACAATAGCTAACTTGTCATTAGGAATTTTTTTAGTATTTCATATATAACTAATTTTTTAAGAAAAAAAATATAACACTTATTTTTATAAAAATGCAATAAATAAATAAATAATAAGACACTTATTTTGGGACGGTGGAGTATATGGCCGGAAACACATGAAAAAAAATATAATACAAAGTGATGCACATGTTTAAACTGGTTAATGCATGCGCAATAGATTGTGATTATCGTTTTGTCCACGTGTTAAAGTAATATTTTTCTAATTCCAATTGTCAAGTACGTCGGACAGTGTATATGGGACTTGCACGAGGGAACATATTAAAGAACGGAGGGCCCATATGTGGTTCAGGGACACCGCCTCGGTCGTGAGTGCGATTTCGATCAAGATCAAAATAAGCTCTAAAAAGAAAATTAGATAGAGAAATCTAGAGAGAGTGGAAATTGAGAGAATGGATATCTCATCTCCTTACCATGATGGGGTATTTATACTAACCTCTAACATTTTTCACGTGTCGATGTGTGATTGGTCGATAGTCAGGTGGAGTCCACGTCGGAACCCACTTTGTGGTTTGGGCTCTTACTTCCCGAACACTTAATTTGTATGCGAGCGTCAAGTGAGTTAGAGAGATCTCGTATACTCCTCATGCGTCGAGGTGCACGTCAAGTCTACCACACAGGGTAGCGTCTTAAGGTTTCGAATTTTTTGGTTCATCATTGTGTTTATTCGACGAGGCAAATAACCTCTGAGATGACTTGAGGAGGAAACAAAGATCTTCAAGCGCGCTCACCAAGTATCCCGACCTCTACTGTACATCAAAACTTGCTTCAGACCTAAATTATGTGGCCATTGATCATTTGTGCGGACCGCTATCGCGACAATGTTTAGGTTGTCGTGACAAGACTTAGAGTAGGCAATTGTCGCGAAAACAAAGTCATGTCGCGACAGAACTTGTGGCAGGGGCGCACTGGCGGATGTACATTGGCGGACGTATGTTGGTGAGTTTTGCGTACGACTAATGGAATTGGTGGCTCGCCGTGGTTCTGGGAACAAATTCGGAGACCCACGTTCTGAAAGCAAGTTCGTATAGTCTTGGTCCGGTAGGGAGTCCGGAGTGAGGTGTCTTCAACTATCAATTGAATTTTGGAGTATAAAATGGGATTAATTGTATACCGTATTTATTATGGAGGAGGAGAGGCAAATGAAAATGGAAATGCAAATGCAATGATGGTGCGTAATAGGGAACCGGACGGTACAAAGGACGACGAAATGGTATTCAGTGAGTGCGTCGTATGTGTAGAGAGGGGACCGGACTCAAACCAATGCCCGACACTGTTTTAAACCTTCAACATGACCCGTCATTTTCTTGCATTTATAACAAACATAATACTCCACACATTTTCATTTTTTCATTAATTTCTTTTATCCCAACTATCTTTACTTACCATAAACGGAACCTTGTAATGTTTTAATCATATTTTGTCACTATTCTTTTTATCATCATTTTATGTGACTGTTTTTTACTCATATCTCATGTGTTCTCTATTTATTTCTATGATAATAATAACAATAAATAATCATAATAATGTCATTTTGTTAAATATTCTTTATATTATATTATTGTTAGTGCATAGTTGGCAAATGGTTAATATTTTTGAAGACTTTGATTTTAAGCATAGTTTAGTTTGAGATAAATAAATACAGATTGAGTAGTGCTGCATAGTTTTTTTTTATAAGCGACGGGACAGCAGACCTACAAAGGCCAATATTTCTCACCCCCAAGTAGGGGCGTCACCCGATTTAGTTGTTAGTTTTCCCCTTAAACTCATAAATCTCACCCCATACCGTCGGCAAGGAGGCTCGAACCTGAGACCTCAAAGAAAATCCAAAACGCATCAACAGTTTGGCCTAACATGCCTTGGTTAGTGCTGCATAGTATTTCCTTGCATCTCCAAATAGACGTTTATTTTTCTGAAAAGAAGTTCATTACTTGTTTGTAACATGTGATTTATTGAAACTAACTGAAGTGATTGAAGTAATTGCAAATTACTTAGATGAAGTGTAGTTAATTACAATAGTTTAAAGTATTTGTCAATATGGGCAAGTTATAATTAGTTGTAATGAATATTATAAAATAACGGTTAAACTTAACTATAATCCCCAAAAATGAATTGATTGGTACAAGATTCAAATATTATTTTCAAAAAGTAATGAATGATATTCTATTGATATAAGATTTGTTAACACTCCCCCCTCACATGCATCATAGATAAGAAAAGATGGATATGAATCTCACGTGGACAGGTGGACAAAAAGTATTACTTATCATTCACCCTCACGTGTAGATTTGATAAGGGAGACGGAGATAGTCCAAGTTGAATAAGAAAAATAAATACGGACTTATACGTAGATTGCTAGACTTAAGTAGAGAGATTAGACTGAATAGTCACAAAGCTCACACAAAACTAGTTTTGATATCATGTTAAACTTGAACCAACCTAAAAGCTAATTAAGCTAATAATGGATGGTCTTACTAGTATTTCAAGTGGTGACCAAATAGAATCGACTCTGACTCGGGCCTAGACCATACTAGATAAGAGAGATAAACTTGGGCCTAGACCATACTAGATAAGAGAGATAAACTCGGGCCTACTTGTGAATAAGTGACCTTAAGTCGAGAGGGAAGGAAGACGTGTCACTAGGCACAAATAGAACCAACTCTAATTTCATGATAAACTTGACTTCAACCCCTAAACTTAAGCCAATAGGTGAATGACTCAACTAATATTCCAAGTGGTGACAAAATAGAACTAGCTTAGTCTCAGGCCTGATCCATGCTAAATACGAGAAATAAACATGGGCCTACACATGGATAGGTGAACTTAAATTGGGAGACAAGACAGAATAGTTAATAGGCAAGAAAAAAAAACAACTTTAATACCATGTTAAAGGACTTCAGCCCCAAAAATTAAGCTAATTTGTGGATATTCCTACTTGTATTTCAAGTTGTCCCCAAACAACTCTAACATCATGTCAAACTCAATTCCATCTCAAAAGATTAAGTGACCCGTTTATGTTGGCTCCTCTTATGTTCTCCAACCCGTTTATAGATGAACATGCTTGTAACGGTCCACTTGTGAAAGAAATACGCATGCACTTAAGGAGGATTTTCAATTTAAAATATCTCTAATTGTACATGTGTTGAGTCGATCGTTAAAATATATAAAACTCGCACGTTAGAAGTGTTGGAGTGGATTGAAATCTCACACTAAATAAATATAAAATCAACATATATATGTGTTAAAGCTGGTGAGGAAGCACTAGAAGTTGCCACCTCATCAACTTTA
>JAYMTF010006429.1:0-10270 GCA_036897485.1 Pelargonium nanum
TCCCACCAATTCACTTGGGCGGGTATGGGTGAAATTTAATGAGGTGTTATCACCTCATTGGTTTGGCTTAGCCTAACCCAAAAATAAGTTGACTTAGATTCATTTTCCTCTATATATATATGTGTGTGAGAGAGAGAGAAAGAGCTTTTTAGGCTCAGTCCTCTATTACTGCAGATCTGGTGTCATTTGATACAGGTCTTCAAAAATCAAATAAAATACATATGAGATACTATAGATACGTTTAGCACATATGTGCTGACCTCAACACTACCAACCTGCATGCTGTGGCTTTTTTGCAGTATAGGAGTTGGGCCAGCCACCTGAAAAGAGAAAGGTCAGTTCGTATTCCATTAGAACAAAGGAAGAAAAATTAAGACATAATAATCCGTCACCTTGTCTAAATCTACATTCTCAGACGTCACTTTGAAGCGTCCTCTTTGCTGAACAACCGGTGCCTTAGTTTTCTCGTCAAGATCTTCACTGCTTGCGACTGCAGTATCATAACTTTAATCACAAAAAAAGTCACAGCAAGAGTTGACCATTAAGAAAAACAAATTTAAAGAATATTTACATGCCTGATGATTTAGACGCTTTAGGAGGCAGTTCAAGAGGCGAATCCTCTATTGTGAAATGAGTTGCCCCGTTGCTACTGGAAGTGTTGTGAGAATGATTTTGCAACTTCTCGCTGATATTTCCATGAACACATGTGAGTATTTACTGAAGCACACGGTTTGAGTCCATAATAATGAGAAGGAAAAAAAATGTTTCCAACTTCCGTCAGACAAGAAGAAATCAATTAACTAAATATAAACGCTACTGGTTAGAAATCAAATATCATTTCTGCATGAATTGTATCACGTCCTCATCAGAGCATATGCAGCAGTACTGCAAATATTCCAGTGGACATCAAGAAGGGGAAGAACATAACAGCTGGAAGGACAACAAGACTTTTTGCTGCAAACATATTCCTCATAGAAGAATGGTGTACATCAGCTAAATTAAGAATATATACTGTATATTTTGTTAGTGAGAAGACAGTATCAGGCTTCTACTTGACACGGTTTTCATTAACTGAGAGTTTACATAACTTCTCAGTTAATGAAAACTTTGATGATGAAATTAATTTCTGTCGAACTTTTACACTCTTTACAATATTCTCCTGTCCTAGATTTCACTAATGTATGTTTCTGTCCAAAAGATTTCCCTTATTTTTTTCTTACTATATTTTTTATTTTTGCCCTGTTCTCTAGGAAGCAATAATTCTACCATCGTTTCTCATCAAGTTAAATAAATTTTCACACTAATCAAACGACCACTATGACATTCACCAACGCTTCCAAACAAAGCTAAAATAAACAAGCTCTCCAACATGAAGTAATCAACCAAGCTCTTTGCCGAGAATATAAACAACCAGAGCAACAGGAAGTTAATGGTGAGTAAAGATAGTAAGTGCTTGCATATATATAATATATTATGGATAAGATGGTTCACTACCCTCTAACGAGTAAATAAATTCAAAGTTCAAACGTATTCGAATGGCAATAATATATTTGTGGTTTAAGTGCCAAACCTCTCTCCTTTAAGAAGAACAGTAACTTCTGGAGAGCTGATGTTTGACAAACTTCCCCTTTTCTGATGACACTGAACAGCAATGACCTCTACAGACTTCCCACCAGTCTCCACAACAAGCTTATCACCAAAACTATTACCAATTTGATCACCATGACGAGGTGAACAACTTCGTGAGAAATTCTGATCATTACATGAACTGGATATGCTCGCATCATCGTCAGATTTCTCATATCCAGCTCTAGGAAAAACAAGCACATTTCTAATTAGAATAACTAAAATAAACCAGTGCCCAACTAACAGGCTCTAACATGGAATTGTTTTAGAAACTTAAGTACAGATCTTCTCTACTGACTACCCCATATTTCACAACGTGACAACTAGCTACCGTATGATATCAATAATCAGGTGATTCATTAAAGTTAGAGAAAAATTGCATTCCTTCTCCTCACGTGCTAGTCACATGACCCTCATTATTCCATTAATATCCAAATTACCTTTCATATTCTGTTTGGATTCTTGGATTTCATTTGAAATTCTAGATTTGAGTCAAATACAATGTTTGGATACTCAAAGAATTTGGAATTGAATTTGGCTCAAATCCAACAGCATTCAAAACATGTCTACAATATGGGATTTCAAATGATAACTCTTACCTTATCATTTGAAATTTTATGTTTTCCCAAACACAATATTTGTATATAAAGTGACATTTCAAATTTGCATATTAACGAATTATATAGGTCACATGACTAGCACAATGAAAATTGTTCAATGACTTCAAAAAGTTACACAATTATTGAGAATATGGGGTAGTTAGTTGTCGCAAAAAGATGAGGTAGTCATGCGTTTTGGTCTATAACACAGGATATATATATATACATATGTGTGTGTGTGTGTGCAAGTACCCCTAAATTAAAAAATAGCAAATCATGAATGACAGAAGCATACTTGTTATGATTGATAGTTGTGTCAACTGATAAAAGAGATGGTTGATTATGCACAATATCATTATCTTCCTGTTAAGTAACAGATCATCAGGGACCAGAGACCATAAAAACATTGAAACTGAAGAAAAACATCAAAAGAAATAGTGTCTTGTATAAATTAGTATTAATATAATATACCATATCTGAAACTTCTGAAATGTTTAATGAGGGGGATAGAGTAAAATGTGGTTGCTGATTGCTATCAGATGAATAATCGTCTTGGATCTGATAAAAAGCAAATTTCTCAATGATTAGTAAAGAGCCTATAACCCCAGCACTGCTCATTATGATTTTCACTAAGGATACAAGATAAACCATTTTTGTACCAGGGAAGCTTGATTCTTCAGATCTTCCATATTAAAATTCCATCCACTAATTCCTCTTTTATATTCATTCTGCATCCAATCATAAGAACAGATAAGGAGCAATCTATTAACAGCAAGTTCAGATCTGACTATTGTAGTGAAAAGGCTTTCAACCGTAAGATAATATATTGCAGGCATGAAAATGACAATAGCATGGATTTGTCAAGGACAGAAGTGTAGCCATTGACCTAGAAATCTGATTACAGCACCTAGAAAACTCCGATTAAAGCCAGAGAGAAGATTCTCCAAAGAAAGCTGTAGAAATACTCGTAAATCTTTACCAATCAATTGCAAAATTTTAGAATTATAAACATAAACATAAATTTTCATTGACCATCAGAATAACTCATAAATCTTTTCTCCTTTTTTTCGTTTGGATAAATAAGAAAAGGAACTGGTAGACTACCGAATTAGAAATATGGATACAAAAAAAGTTGAAGACAATATGTGAGGACTTCTATAGTAAGAGCATAAAAGGTCCGCGTGAAAAAATAGAGATAAATAAAAGGTCCGACCTGTGAGATTTCCTCCTTCTGCCCATCTGGCATTTCCTTTTGTGCAAGCATATCCTCTTCCTTTCTCTATGATTAAAACCCAAAAATAACAGTAACACAAACAACATCTATAAGCACAGATTAGAAATCAATATAGTAGTATTTGAGGGATATACACATGCAGTCAAATTTAGAAAGTGGCATGCTACCTTCAATGCCTCAATCCGATCACCAAGAGCAGGTAATCCATCCAAAAGTGTTCGCCCTATGTAATCACTTGACCTCGCTTGCTTAAAAAATGGATGCTTTAACAGCTTCTTTGCAGAAGGCCGCTTTGAAGGATCCTTTAGTAAGCAGCTAGCAATCATCTGCTTAAAAGACTGAAGAGAAAGAAGAAACACCAATAAAGGATGTGAATGATTATAAACAAGCTTAATTATACACAAGTTTATAAAGCATACCTTGGAAAACTTCTTATCTCTTTCATAATCAAGGCCAGGTGGAGCATTTTGTAAGGTCATAAGCAGTACCTATTATCGGCATATGTGCTTTAGATTGCAATAAATTGCAGGTGTTTTACAGAAAATGCTTACAAAAGTGTTCCACATTACATATTCTATTCACCTTCATGGGAGGATACTTTGAGAAAGGAGCATGGCCATGAGCGAGCTCCAAAGCAGTTATACCAAAGGACCAGATATCAGCCCTACATGAAAATTGTCAACCAGATATCAAGGTCATGCATTGCTAACTAATCTGGATAAAATAACAGAACATATCAGAAACCAATCACCGACTTGAAATCATAACCATGTAATTGCTCCATAACCTCAGGTGCCATCCTGAAAAATAAAGATAAAAGAATTTTAGTCGTGATTATAGAACATCACATAATAAGGAACATGATTTTAGCCAGCAATTAAGCTCCATAAATGCTCTAAGGATGCCATATATCAGTTTCCAAACCCCCAAACAAGGCTCACTGAGTTTACTGGTTTGACTATTTTACTATATGCTCAGATTGGTAGATTAAGAAATGACGTATAACCGGATAACCCAAGATGTTTCACCATTATTATATAATATGAATATGCTAAGAAAGATTAGTACCAAGAACATTTTTAAAAATTTATATGCAAGTATTAGTAAAATTGTACCAGCAAGGAGTCCCTACAAATGTATTCCTTGTGCGCTGCCTATCACCCGAATCAAAAAGGCAAGCAGACACGCCAAAGTCTCCCAGTTTAACAGCACCACGTGAATCAATGAGAATGTTCCCAGCCTACAAAATAAGAAAAGAACGAAACATTTGTAACCCGTTTATATTTCATTGCTTTCATCATACACATGACTCATTATAGAAAAATATGTGCTTTGCATTAGAAAAAGAAAAAAAAGAAACCATAAAACATAATTAGTGGCACAAAAGTTACTGGAGAAAGACTAGTGAATTTTTCAGTACAATTTCTTCTCTCTTTCCTTCTTCAGCACAGAAGCTCTAAGCATAATAAGTGGAAAGTCTATGTCTTTGTCAGTTGATTAGATATAGACTAATAAGCATAATTATAAAGGGATAGATGAGATATTGGGTCAGGGCTTGTCATTTTAGTGAGTAGAAATTTCAAAGAACTTATCCATCAACAGAGTTATTGTAGAAGTCCTAACTGGGATACTGAAGTTGTTTTTTTCTGCATAACAACCAAAACTTGGCAATATTAAAAGCAGAATAAAGAGCATTTGATATGACACAATTATAAGAATAAGAGAAATAGTATTCAATGACAAACTCAGTTCTTATGTCACTGTGAATAATGCAGAATAAAGATAGCAATAAAACAAACCACCCGGCTCAAAGGGAGATCACTTATACAAATATATTACAAGTTGAAAACAATTAAAGAAAAAAAATCTTGGCCTCCTTGACTGAGTGTGATAAATAGTAATAAGCAACCAGTGGATTATGACGAAGGATCACGTACTCACCTTGACATCTCGATGTATATGCCCATGATGGTGAAGATACTCTAAGCCCTTCAATATCTCACGCAGTATCGTTGCTATGACCACCTCCTCAAAACCGTCTGGATATGCAGCTTTCAATATGTGGAGACAAGAACCACCGGCCATATAGGGCATAACAACCCACAAATTATGATCGCTAACAAAGGAGCAATGCGACTTAAGAACATTAGGGTGATCAACCAAGACCATTGTTTGTGCTTCGCGGGAAATATTAGACTGTAAAGAACACAAAACAAAAACAATGGTTCAAAAATACGACTACATCAACCACAGTCACATCAAAAAACAATTAGAAACAATAACATCAGGCAGGACAACATATTATAAATCCTAAAAAATCCATTCAAATAAACTGCAGGCAAGCAATTAATGAGCTTCTAAGAAAATTGGAAATACACTGACCAGCCATTAAACAGTCTAGACTATGTTGCACCAATACCGACACGCGACACGATTCGAGACGCGATTCGGACACGCGATTCGCCATTTTAAAAAAAAATACGACACGATACGTTTCCGACACGTTTATATTTTAATTAAATAAATATTTTATATATAGCAAATTATATGTATTTATGGCTTTTAATTGTATTGAAATTTAACTTGATGGTATATCAACCTAAAACTAACATAAATTCAACCTAAATAAACAACACAAGTAATATCTCACAAACAATTAAGAAAAAGTTAGGGCACTGAGTGTCGGAAGAGTATCGGAAGAGTGTCGTGTCCGATTCGAGTGTCCGACACCGACACGCTGCTGGAGGAGAGTGTCGGTGCTTCATAGAGTCTAGACATATAACAAAATGCAACCTCCAGAGGTGGCTGAAGAAAAATAACACCTTTACAAAGCTACATAGTCAATCAAGAAGCATTATATTGTGTCTAAGCTACTGTTATATCCACCACCAATACACTCCAAAATCCAAATATCAACAAGCCTCAAACAATCAAATCTGAAACCACCCAATTACGAAGAACCAAGCAAACCACCTCATTGTTCATTTACACATACAGCACAAACGGCATAATCTTGAAATCAAAAGCACTCCATTGTCCCTCTTTCTCTAACAAATTCCCAATCTCCTCAAATTTTACACAGACTCATTATAACAAACAAATTTTAAAAACTAAAATAGCTGCAAATTATTGCATAATTCAGAATCAAACAAAGTTTCTATTTCTATCCCTTTAGAAAAACATATAAAATTAACAACATAAAACCTCTATCTATCAATTGTTCACATTATCAAACTGACTTTTGAAATCAAGCACAATCTGTATTTCCACTGCTTTTATAAATAATGATAAAAACACCTCCACCTAGCAAATGTTCATATCAAACACAGTTTCTATTCTATTACTTAAAAAATAAGGCAAATTAGCAGCAGCAGTAACAACAACAATAACAACAAAAACACCTCTGTCTATCAAATGTTCACATTATCAAACTGATTTTAGAAATGAAATATAACAAAATCAGATTAAGAAAAAAAAAATACCAGATCGCAATTGTCTCGTTCGAAGTCGAGGATCTTAATCGCAACGACCTCATCGAACGCCTTGCAGCGAGCGCGAATAACCGAAGCGCTCACGCCTTGCCCTACCTCCTCGAAGAGCTCGTAATGCTCAGGCCCAATCGGATACTTCTTCTTCTCCATCGCTTCCCGCCACACAACACCACAGCCCCAAACAGGAAATGCAGCTTCCAGATACGGAAACAAAAACAGAACCGCTCTGATTTTCGGTGTTTTCTTCAACAATTCCGGAAATAAATAAAAAGTACCGATGCGAGGTGGCTCGATTGGTTTGGATCCATTGAAAAAGCTCTCTCTCTTGATTCACATGCAAGGAAAGGTGACGATGGCGATGACGAGGTAGTGTTTGTCTCTGCTTTCTCGTGACTTTTTCTCGGGAAAATTTGGATTTCTTTTTACCGTTGTGTGTGTGGTTTTTTTTTTTTTTTTTGGGTTTCTTTTTCTGTGTGTTTGTGATTTTTTTTTGGAAAGCGAAGCAATCGGATCGCCAGAGAAAAACGTTTTTGTATGGGAAAAGAAGAAGAAGCGCGCGCACAGGCGCCACCTGTGCCGTTGCAACTCGCTCGCACGTGACGTGCACGTTTCATTCCTTTTTTAATTATTATTTTGTACATTTATTACCCTATTTTTGTTTTATTTTTTAATGAGAGTTTTGAAAATGTCATTTGTCTAGAGTGACGTGGCAAGTGACACTATTTTTTTTAATTTAAACTAAAGACTAATGGTTTAAATATCACATCAGTATCTGCTAACACGTCACGTTAGATATACAGTCCACGTGCAAGACACTTGTTACGGTGTGATGACATGGCATACAATGTGGACTTATATCTGATGTGGCGTGACAACGTGTCAATAAATATTGACGTGACACTTTAAAACATGTTATAATTGTTTGATCCTTGACACCGCATCCTCTGTTAATATAAAAATCTTCAACTTTTTATTGTGTCTCAAAATTTATTTATTTTACCGTCAATGTTATAAAATAGTTTTTACGGGTTAACATATTTAAATTTAGTAGATCTCACGTTAAAACGTGATTTATAACAAAGAATGTCAAATATTTATTATAAGTTTGTCCGTGCTTTTTTAAAAAATAAAAGAAATTATAAAGAAAATACCCTAAATTAAAGACATTCTTGAAAAAACTTTTTTTTTTAAAGTCATTTTTTTTTCTTAAGACAGCATTTGATATTGTTTTGGAACATTTATTTTTCATATTGTGTGAATTAAAATGAGATGAGAGAGTAAATGATGGCTTTAATGTGTCAGTTTCTGTTTGATTTTTTTTATTAAACATTGAAAATGTTTCTCTGTATAATTGGTCGAATAATTAATTGAGGTCAAACTTGTAAGTTAAAACCAATTAATTTGAATTGGGATCCCCAATTAATTATATTTCTTTTGCAAGTAATTAATTAATTATATATATATTAAAGTAATTAATTATATTTAGTTTATATGTTTTGAAGCAAAATGTGAAAGATTTATATCCAAATCAGCTCATAATGAAACCAAATAGATACCTTGAAAAGTACATAAAGTAGGAGGCATATAACAGCTAAGACACATTTATGATCACAATTGTTTAATTGCCAAAATTATGAACTTTTTCTATGGAATTAAATTATTATTGAAAAAGTAGTAATTCATCAAATTTAATGATATGCTATGTTTAGATTTTATTCCACATATGATGGTCCATTGAGTCATTTACTTTGGTGTGGTCCTTGGTCCTATTCTTGGTAATTGGTATAAAATAAATGGTAAATTTGGAACCGGATTAATTATTAGGGTGATTACACATGCAGTCTATATACTTGTCACTTAAAACACATGAGTACCCAAAAGTATTTTTGATAACACATGACTCCTATAAACATTACCAACACCATTCTGTTAGTTTAAATAAACAGAATTGGTCACTAAGTAACCATGTGCAGTGCACATGACTTGTAACCTTATTATAATACCCATATTGCCCTTCTTTCTCATTTGTATGATGATTCTGACACCTAATCTTTCAGTTTTCACCGGAAAATGCAAGAACCAATTGCATTTCGTTTGTGAGAATATACTTAACAACCAAAAATCATATCAAAGAAACAACCAGTTCCTCAACTACACCCTATATTTTGGTAATAATACAATAACACTCACTAAGAACCCATCTTCTACAATTACATTAAGAACCAATTTTCAGATTTTGAAACTTTTAGAAGACAAAAATTATATGCTCGGTTTGAATTTGGTGCTTAATTTAGATATTGAATTGGACAATTACAATTAACATCTCTCAAATGAAATTTATTGAAAAAATTACAAACTTCATCTTCCACAGATCTAGCAACCACAACCACTCATGATCTGAACAAATTTGCACTAATCTGTCTCGCCTCTTTTTTAATCTCACGCATGACAAGAAATAGCCCAGATCTGACTTAGAACAATACAAAACCTGACGTTTGAAGTTGAGATGGTGGCTGAGACGCGGCCATTGCAGAGCTCTCCAACGCCGAGATCTCCTCCATGGTGCTGCAGCCATCGGTGACCTTCGATTGCTCCTCTTGCTCTCGAGCTGGATCCAGAGATGGAGCCGGAAATAGAGGATCACGGTGACTGTGGTAGCTGGAACGATCCATGGCCACCGTGGATCGGAGCACTGGAGCTCATAGCTCTGGCACCATGTGCAGATCTGCCATGGCAGAGAAGAGAGGAAGAAGAGAACAATTTGATGTTTAGGGTTCTGGACAACAAGAGAAGAGGGGAGGGTATTATTAATTAAGGGTATTTTAGTCTTTTCATTTTCTCAACTAACAATGTTATAACAGAATGGATTTGGAAAAGTTTATGGGGTGTATTTGTTTTGAAAAAAAGTTTTAGGTGTGCATCTCTTTTGAGTGACAAGTTCACGTGGGTCATATGTAATTTACCCTAATTATTATGTAGTTATTTATATAAAGAGAAAAGTTTGTTTATTACTTACAGTATCACATTATTACCGAAACAGGATGGGCCAAGCGGTTTAAACGTTTTGGATACCCCCTGAAGTTCAGGGTTCGAGTCTCCTTGTTGGCGGTATGGAGTGAATTTTTTGGGTTTAAAAAGGAGAGCTACCCCTGTTATATAACTCAACTAATCAAAAAAAACATAGTATCACACTATTTAGTTATTACCTCATAAATGTATGGATAAATCCAATACGATTATCTTGTCACGTCTTCACTCCAATTACTATCCTAGTCCTCGGCATTCCTCTCTGCGTGGTTAAGACAATAAATTTATCACGA
>JAYMTF010006430.1:0-10269 GCA_036897485.1 Pelargonium nanum
TAAATAGATGCATGTAAATTAAGCAAACACAATACAATAAACACATTTCACAATCAGTTTCAACATTTTCTACAGGGGGAAGGAAAGCCGTAGGGTAGGGATGAATCTAGTGCAGCGCTTAAGAATGAATTGACTATCGTGTTATTTTCTTTTGTCATTAGTTCTGCAAATCGAATTGTATGACTCATGCTCTAATTAGTAATTAGGCATTCCGCGCTCACTTATTATTCAATTATTCCATACATATATCAATCTTTATATCATATACTATAGTCCGATGCTGAAAATGTGGGAAACATATCCAATGATCTTTTATTAATGTTGCTTAATGTTGGATCTGAGTTCTTCAGCAGCAAACATTCAAAAGTTATTAACAATTTAGTTAGTTTTTATATATAAACTCATTGTTTGTTTTATAAACTAGCTACATCACCAATAATCTCTGCTAATCTTGTCTTAAGAAGGACAAGCCCAGATCTTTCCCTCTTGCTCAATGTTGGATCTCAATTCCATTGCTTTGTTTTCAGGAGCAATCATTTTGTAATAATTATAAAGGAAAACAAACAATATATGTCCACATGACAAGAGCCACTAAAAAACAATACTTGTGAAACTCCAATAGCATATACATACTTGTGTCCAAAATATGCAATTATCCATCATGTTATGGGTAATCAACATTAGTTCCTTCTCAATTATTAAATATATTGGCTAAATCAAAATCAGAAGCACAAAAATAAGAGAAAAACCACTTTTAATAAGCAACATCCAAGTGAGTCACAATAGGAACAAAAATATACAAAGACCTTTATCATATAATACACAATAAGCATTGAGAAATGTCATTTGGGGTCACATGATATGTTGCAATAATAAATTGTGAAGTAGCTAGGTGCATCATGTGCCCAAATTCAATCACAAACTTTTATATTCTTATGGTGGGCCAATAATCTTATGTAGGCCCAATAATTGCATGCATGTAGCCCACAATTTGAATTTGGCATTTGCTTGATATCTTTGAAAAAGGGATGGTCACAAAAACCTCTACCTACTTCCAAAAAAGAAAATAAAGAAAAAACTAAAAAGAAAGAGTATGGCTTATGGAAAAGGCCATGAATAGACTAAATACAATGTTAGAGAAAACAAGTGAGAATGGGACCCCATGCCATGCTCACATCCACTGCAAAAGAGGACATATCATGTGCAACTGCAATCTTGGCTAAACCCAAAACTTCAGATACTCACTTGACCACACCAGCTTCTAACACTTGGCCACAAAAGTACCTATTAACTCCACTAATATATACAGAATGAATTTGACTGGACACATCATGTGTTTATATCAAACTATTTGGATTTCAAGAGTGACTTGAATCTCTGCTTCAAATCTACTTTAACATCATCCAATCCAAAATTCTCATCCTTTAGTAGTGAGGATTGATGACTCATTACTTCCTTGCATGCAAATCAGAGCGGTGGAGTCAGAATTTTGCTTAAGGCGACACGAAATACGCGCTTCAATAAAACGGCATAGAATTTAAGACCACTTTAAGTTAAAAGAGGGCATAACTATTACTGGATGGAGATATTTTTGTTAATATTATGGTAAAAGATTCAATTTAGGTTCAAAATATCTTTTACACCTAAAATAGTCCCTAAACTTTTGTGTTTCGACCTAATTTGGTTTATGTACTTTCAAATATTGAACCAAAATGGTCCTTACCCTTAGAGCTTATACCAAAATTCAGGGACCAAATTGGGTCAATATTTGAAAGTTCAGAACCCAAATTGGGTCGAAACCTGAAAGTTCAGGAACTATTTTGAGTTTAAAATTTTTTGAAAACCAAAGTAGATCAAAACGCGATAATTCAGAGACTATTTTTGGTCTTTTATCTAAAATTATTAAATAAACTAATATATAATAAAATTTTAAGAGACCAGAATGGGTCACTACTACAACAGACCTCTATCTCTGCCATTACATCTACATGTAAAGGACCAAACCTAAGTGCAGAAGAATACAAAGGCCCCTCCAAAACATACACTAAAATTTTGAAACATAAGATTTAATAACCTGAAATCCATCAACAAAAAGATCCTTTTTTTTAATAGGGTTTAAAATTTCAGATGGTTTCAAGTTTCCACCACCTCTGCAGATGTGTTCCCAGTGAGATAGGCATTTCTGACATCTTTACAGCCATGTGAACCTCTAACTTCTTCTTAGAATCAATGCATTCATCATTTAGCATCCACAACTATTTATTCTTTTTCCTTATTCTATCTTTTATATATGCAGAAGCATAAATTTGACTCATCTTGAACTCCAAAATGTATACCCCAAAATTGTAAAGCAAACAAAAATGATTAAAGAAGAAGAATATATAATGATGAAATCACATTATTTCATTACAAATATTCAAGGTTCATTGCATATACTATGTATTACAAATATCCATATATATATATAGAAACCCACATGAGAAACAAGTCCAAAAAATGTCTCATCATCTCTACATGTGAAATGAAATATTGAACTAAAACTGTCTTCAAAGTTTTTGGTTACTGTCAGTAAATGTCTTCACTAGCTGTATTGAACTAATGAAGATCAACGAATATTGGATTAAAAGAATGATAATATGTAAACCCTTCTCTTCAGGTCTCAGGTTCGATCCTCAGTTGTTACGCTCTAACAGAAGCTCCACAAACGAATGTCTCCGGCTTCCTCGTACGAGTAGTCCATCATGGGTGGATCGAACAACACATCACTGAACATTTGATCGCCGTACGATGACTTCGGCGACGGCAAGGCATCGAAGTTGTTGTACCAAGAATCATCATAAAACGGCTGTTCCGCCATTTCCAACAAAGAAGAAAAAGAAGAAGAACCATGAGCATCCTCCTCCGGCGGCGGAGGAGATGATGAGATGGACGGGGACGGTGGCGTGGCAGCGGCAGAGGCGGTAGTGGTGGTGGTTGTTGTTTCAAGAAAGGTGTTGGCGGCGGCGGCGGCGACTCTTTGGATGGTTTTGGGGGACATGTCGTTGGTGGTGGTGTTGACATTATTAAGGTTGTTGTAATGAGAGATTGGGAAGTTGAGATTAGCGGAGGTTCCTTTGAGGCACAAGAGAGCGGCGTCGTAGGCTCTAGCGGCGGCCTCTGCGGTGGAGTAAGAGCCTAACCATATTCTTGTTTTCTGGTTTGGTGCTCTGATCTCTGAAACCCATGACCCCCAGCTCCTCATTCGAACTCCCTTGAACTTCTTGATTTTCCGGGTCGCCGTCGACGGAGACGAGGAGGATGACGAGGACGAGGAAGACGAGGTTACTGGTGAGAGGCTGTTGTTGTTGTTGTGTTGCTCAGTCTTGATCTTCATGACCATTGTTGAGGTTTTGTGATGAGTTTGTTTTTGGAGAGAGCAATGTTGTTGTTGGTGTTGATGGCAAAGTAAGATAGATGTGTGTAATGAGAGATGTGAATGAAGTGAATGAGAGGAAGGAGGGGAGGTTGGTGTATTTATAGATCTTTGAAATAGCAAATCCATGTTCTAGTAGCTACACAACAAACACTGTTTTCTCTCAAATGGGTGACAGGTATTTCTTTTCTTTTTCTTTTTCTTTTGTTCCTTTTTCAAAGCCTTTGTATGTGGAAAAAATTGACATATAAATCTACCATTTATGTCGATATCGAGCAGTTATCTCTTTTTAACTCAAAAGTCTATTTCAACCGAGTTGACGAGATTCACACTCACGAATCTCTTGCGGTGAGATGTGTGTTTTTAACATTGAGCAAAAAATCACGTCCAGAGTAATAGTTTAAACGACAACTCTAATTGGTGGCAGAGTTTCACTAACACTAGACCGAGAGACATTTTTGTTGAAATTATTAAATTTTACTAGTATATGATAGAGTTTTAAAAGACTAATATGAGTCACTGCCTACTACGGTCGTCTTCTGAGTCCACCGTTAACTCTAATTATTTGGAGTTAATTAAACATCTTACCTATCAATATCATTATATTTGTGATAGATGGTGTGTGCTTGAAGCCTCCACAAAAGCATCCGTTTGTTTTTAGGATATGTAAATATGTCATAAACAGTAGTCAAAATGTGTGACTTTTTCAGCAAGTCTCATAAAGTTCAAAGAAGTTGAAAGTGAAAAGTGTAAAAAGAGCAGCAAATCCAGTAGTTTTGTCCTATGAAGCCATATATGGACTAATGGGAGAGCAGCAAAGAAAAAGTAAAAGCTTTTTAGCAAGAATAAAATAGTTGTAATTATTTGTTGACTGACTTACCCAGCAAGTCACTACTAGTTGACACCCAATAAACAAACCATTAATATATAAAAAAAGAATAGAGCACACACATGAGATGAGAGACTAGAAACAAAACAGAGAAGAAAACAAAAACTACAAGGAGGGCAATTGGGTAATCTGCCCACATGGGTATTATTATTTGCAAGTTAAAATAACATAAAAATTCCAAATTTGGGTTACTAACATAGACATTAATATCAATTAGCTATAGAAAATAATTAATAAAAATTATTGTTTGTTGTGTACAATGATGTAAACATAGGATTCTTGGGTAGGGAGAGAGAGGCAAGTTCCAGGATATGGAGGAAGCAAGAAATTAAGCAATAAGATAAAGAGTAGTGATGAATGGTACATGAATAGGTTCAAGATTGGGTTGATGAATCCTAACCCGACTTTATAAAGTTTTTTGGGTTTGTCGATTAGAGTCACATTTTAGGTATAAAACACACTATTTTTATGCGGTATATCTAAACTCAAAAATTCCACACCCTAACTTAATCTGATTTTTTCAAATCAGTAAATAAATACTTGAAATACACTTAAAAAATGAGTTGGGTTTTGGATCCGTTTTGCCAGCTTTAAAAATATATATATGTTTAGTGATGTACAAAAACAAAAGGCAAGAAAACACAAAATTCAACACACGCAAGAGCAAGAGTAATAGTAAAAAAGTATATGATAAGCATAAAAAATAAGTTGATGTTGTAGTTGGTTGTGCAAAGAAAGAAGACGCAGCAACCAGCTGTTGCTTCACTGTCTAGCAGAAATCTGAAACCGCGTATCATAATATTATATGGTCCCATCTCATATACGCAAATATGCAATGCAAAATCTTGTTCAAATCAAGTGATGAGTGAGTGACTAGTGACTAGTGACTAGTGGGTAGTAGATAATTAGGTTGTACATAAATAAACTAACGAAAGTACTAGCTAGTACTATAGCTTTTCCATGTCTCAACCGTTTTCTTGCTTTGCTTACGCCACCCTGCCTTTGACTTTCCTAGCTCACTCACACAAATAAAGTAAGACAATGTTTTTTTATTATAAAATCAATATACCGGAAAAATAAAAACATAATTCATAGTTCGATTACGGTCATCTCAAATTAATTTGGTCACAATCACATACGAGTGGTTGAAGAAGACAAGAGGAGCGGTAGGAGCGAAACAAAACTTGGCAAAAAATAAGCCATCACATTTGCACAACGTCTAGTGTAATTAATTCCTTCCATTAAATTGTTTTATCTCTACACTCAAAAATCAGAATCTTCAAGAATGAGACTTAAAATTCTTCAGAAAGAAACAAGAAACCACAATATGCCAATACCGCATTCAAAGATGATGTTTTTACAACTACGATGCAAGATTAGATTGATGGCTTCCTCGAATACTCACAGTTCAGCCAACTTCAGACACATACATCCTCTATGTTTAATTATACATCCCAACCAAAAAGCATTGCATCGATCAAACAACAATGTCGATATCACTTCAACCAAGATTGGCCAAGCAACAAACATCCGAATTTACTTAATTTGATTCAATTTGGAACGAGAAAATTTCTATGAGGGAGCAAATGACATTGGACATCACGAAAATAAACTGCAAAATTGGGACGACCATTTTTACGACATCCACGTGGGGACATCGCAAATGATTGACAGCTGGCTTCCAGGTAATATTTCGCGGAAAAGTTTGCGTTGTCGTTGCGTCCACGTGGACGTCGAAAATTGTGCTGACTAAGACGTTTTGACATCTACGTGGACGCAACAACGTTGCAAATTAGTTTTCGGCGGTCACATGGATGCAGCGACGACGCAAATTGTATTGACTATGACGTAGCAAATTTTAAATCGTTTATGAATATCTGTTGCCTCTTCTCTTTCCGTCTCTCTCACTTTCACTCTCGATTTTTTCCCTCCCTCTCACTTCTCAGTCCAGACAAAAGCCTACCCCTCTCTCTCGCCACCGCCTCATCCGTATCTCATTCTCTTCTCTCTTCTCTCCCTCTAACTCGCTCGTTCCTCTCTCTCTCTCTCTCTCTCTCTCTCTTCTCTTTGTGAGCTTACCCGGCCCGAGCCCTCCGATCGATACACATTCTCCAGCCACTTCCACCACCACACCCCTTCAGCCATCCCTCTATTCTCTTCTCCTTTCCCTCTCTCGCTCGTATTCCTTTGTCCCTAGATCCCACTAATTCACTTAGATGAGTATGGATGAAATTTAATGAGGTGTTCTCACCTCATTGGTTCGACTTAGTCTATGCCAAAAAAAATTTGGCTCATATTCCTTTAGCTGCGTGTGCGTTTTTGAATGTTTAGTATTTTTGTGAGATGAATATTCTTTTGAGTTAGACTTAGAGAAACTTCATCCAAGGGACTCAAACTCTTAGAAAGAGCAATTGACAGAGGTCCAATAGCAAAACCAGCAATGGAGGTGTCCCCAAATAGGGGTTGGTCCCTTACTTAAGGGACTACCCTCATGGGTTTTGCTTCTTTTTTTCTTGTCCAATAATAATATGACATGTCTATTGTTTTTTTTTATTTAATGAAAAATGTGGATTCCAATTAAGGGTTGAAATAGAAGACCAACAATGAAGATAATTTTTTTTAGAGGTCTAAATGATGTGGCAAACAAAAAATATGCAGATGGGACATTGAGGGACTCAAATTGAGTCCTTTTAACGTGGATGCTCTTAGGTTCTGTTTTCGAAAAAGCACTATAGTATATGATTTGTTGGATCAAAAACAGTTTGTACGTGTTAATGTTAGACATTTATATATTCAGGAATATGCATTTGATGTGGCAAAGCAAAATAAAAGAACACGGTCTCTGACAAATCAAACTTTCCAGGTTGGGACCATATGGTTCTTCTTGACCTAGCTATCTAGTTTCACACAACACACACTGTGTGATTAGCCAAATTCAGGTTCGAGTTCAAGTTCCTGTTCCACATGATGATGATGCGTATTTGTGAAGCTAGCTAGCTAGCTACTATCCAGCGCAACCATGTGTACGTTCCCAGCTGCATGCATGGTACACCAAAAATCAAACTATATATCAGCCACAACACTATATATAAGAGAATTTTGAATTGTTAAAACGCAAATCCTTATTGTATATATGATAAACAACATTGAATCATTCTATTTTGGGTAACAGTAAGTGCCAACTAATATCTACATGGTGAAATGGCTGCAAGTCCTTGTTAATTTTTTCCAAGTCAAAGACTCATGGATGCTTAATCATATATCATACACATGCAATTATTAATTAATTAGTAAACTCAAGTGAAATATATATAATTGTAATTGTGTGGTCAATCTTGGGCAACCACCAATATGCATGTTCCCCGATTATTTATTTATTCTTAAATAACTATTTTTAGTCCATATAATTAACTTCATGTCAAACAAGTACCAAGAAAGGGAACCATAACCTCAACCTCATGATGATCACACAATTACAATAATTAATCTTCTCAATCAAAGCAAATGGGATCCATTAATAAACAGATTCCATTGCATCTTAAATTATTTCTTTTTAGAATGTAGGATAGTGAAAATTTCATACGCTATTCATACAATTAATGTATGTTTTCACACCTCCCCTACCCTCGCTTCACATTAGGGTTCTAAAATTATGTGTTCTTTTAATATTAGAGTGTATTAAATTCTACAAAAAAACAGTTGTTTAGATAGCGAGTTCTCGTTACGTAGACAAACGTTTAAGTTATTGTTTTTAATGTTTGAGAAACAAATTCAGAAATTTTGCCAATAGTCACAAACAAATGCGAAAGAGCATGATGAAGTTGATTTCAATCCGTGGGGCACTTAGTTGAACGGTAGGGCGGGGTTCGCAAAAGTATATGACCAAGTCAAGTGAGCTTCAAGTGGTTCAAACTTGCAGACTAGAGTGAAGGACATTAGTGCATTCAGTCTGATTATGGGTGGCAGAAACGATGAACCTCTAGATAATATGAGATTGACATATGACAAACGTTTCAAGCGGAACGGGAGATTTTTAGTGCCTTTAGTCTTGTGATTTTTTTTTTATATTGACAACTTATTTAGGTGGTTTGACACTTTTAATTTTCTTTTATTGCAAGTCTGTAAATAGAGCGACTTATGCGTTAGTTGAGTACTATAATTTTCTATCAAGGGAGAAAAATGTTATCTCAAATAATATTGAGTATAGTTTAAGCAATAAAGTATGTTTAAAGTTTTAAAATTATTGTTTTCACACTGAAATTTTATAATAAAAAAAACAGACGTTAAATATAATAACAAGTCCAAAGTAGTGTAAAACCGCACCGGCAAAGATTGTTGTATCACAAGTATTGATGAATTGAATTAAACTTCAATTCACATTCTCTTTATTTGTATTATTTGTTTGGGAGGAGAAGACATGTAAATAATCAAACGAATGATTTCAAAAAATTAAACAAATTTAAAGAACATTTTATTGTGATTCCGCTATGAGAAGAAAGAGAGAGCATGTGAGAGATAGCATATTATAGAGAGTACGTAAATGTTGAATTGCTTTGTTCAATAAACTTTCATGTGGGAAAAGAATAGTGTCGTCAATCCGTACAATGCCTCTCTTTCCTTCCTTAATTGCCATCACATACCATCCTCGGAATTTGAAACATTTTATTTTCATATAATGTTACAAGCAAAGCAAAGCAAAGCAAAGCATCAATTATAAAGAATTAAATATAATATAGTTTTGATATTCTATCTCAGGTGGGTGACAATGACAGAACCATTTTAATAAAACAATAATCACTCACTCACATGTTGAGGCCACACTTTCCACCTTAATTTATTGATAATTTTGTCAGAAAAATAAAAATAAAAAATATAAATAGAGGTGCTTGGAAGGAGACAAGGAGCTTTCATTTTTGGTGATGGAAAGTCTGCAGGAAATTTCATGTTCATTAAGAATTCAATTTGCAATGTCAAAATATGCATTGCATTGAATTCAATGGTTTCCAATAATGTAATGTACTTATAACATATAAGCTGCAGTTTCTATCAATATCATTATGAGCTGTTTACTAACTGGAAAACACCATTTTTAACAACTACGTATTTGATATTTCACGCGGTATCACTATATTATTACTGTCATCTTTTCAAAGTGAAATCAGTCTTATGAATTTTCTTAATAATTAAATACTATCACAAATTTTCTTTGTTTGTATTTGTAATGCTACCCTCATTTGATGGCCTTATTGCTACAACACTAAGGTAAACTATTTATTAATGAAGTGGAGAAACTCTAGATTTCACTCCTTTTGATTACGCCTACATATTTACTTGTGCGTGTTTACTCTTTGCTGTCTCTTACTCTAAGCATTTACTTGTGTAGTATATCTTTGTCATAATTTTATTTTGGGTAATTACAGATAGACCCTTTATGATAAACTCATTAACTAATTTTTCTAACTTCTAGCTACCCTATAGTGTAAAATGACGAATTTACCCTTCTTCTCTAAACAAACCCTAGAATTTTCTACACATTCAACTCTCCTTTCACTATTACTTTCCATTTCACTTCATCGTTGAAAGAGAAGGGTGAGAGAGAGAGAGAGAGAGAGAAGGGTGTTGCTGCTCGCCGCCGTTCAGCCGAGGGTGAGGGAGGGAACCGCCGGTGAACTTTGACGGTACGAGTAGATCCGCAGTCGAGGAGCGATTTCGTCGGGATTCGCGAGCTCGGTTGGCCTCTTCTCCGCTTCAAGTAAGATGGGTTGATTGATATGTTTGAGAGAGACCCATTTTTTCAAAATCGGTTTTTGATAATGAGTTTTTTCAAAAATAATTTTTGATAATCGGTTTTGTGATTCAATTATTTCATGGCTTTTGGTAATTGGTTGTTGATGTTGTTGATATTTTATTTAATTGGGTTAAAGGTATTTTGAGTGCCCAAACTTTTTCGCGAAACCCAATTTGATAC
>JAYMTF010006431.1:0-10269 GCA_036897485.1 Pelargonium nanum
ACACCATCATGACAAGTTTGAAAAGAAAAATGTAATGAGAAAAGTTATAAGCTAATGATGCATATTTGTACAAAAATATAGTTATTATAAGGCAAATAAATAAATAATGAAAATAAGTGCATATTGGTAAAAAAAAAAAAACTTGCAGCCTTTGCCTTGTTCACGCCTGAATTCATGCCTTGCTTCTCCTTAGCTCCGGGGACTGCGTTTTTCAAATTTTGCATGCATGTGCACCAAATATATAATATAACAACATAGATTCTGTATTCAAATGTTGTCTATGTATATGAGTTAAAACAACATAGATCTAGTTGAAGTTGGAGTGATGTTCGTACTATACAATATGTATTTAACGACGTGATCACGACAGACGATAACAGTTGTTGAATTAGGTGTTATTCATCATGAACAATCGAATGTGTATCATTGATCACTTGCTGATGGTTTTATTACTATAGGCGTCGCAATCAACGATGGATATTACATTGTTGTGTTTAGTCGTGTGTTCGCCTGTAGTGTACCGAACTGAACCTGAAATGGACCGAATGAATTTGAGCTTATAGTTGGTCAAAGAAAGAAAGAAATATGAAAGGGAAAGAGAACTTTATGTTCAAAATGAAGGTTGGTCATGGTGATGGTCATAGATGTTGATGTGGGTGTGAAGACCAACAAGCTTATTTATTGTTGACCATGACCAAGCATTGAGCTTTGTAATCATCAATGCATGTTTTAGATCTCAACTCTCACTTCAATGCTCTACCCTCTACTCTCTTTCCCTTTTCCTCATAAATGCTCAATTTCTTATTTGCTTTTAAATATACCATCATTTAATCTCCATTAATGCTTCTCCAAAGTTTCTCTCCTCACTCTAGCTTCATTTACATTTCCATAACTAGGACCATTTTTACAATTTTTATATTATAAATATTTTGCTTTAAACATCATGACACTAAAGTAGTGCAATGAGAATATTCATTGTCAACTTTTCTTTTTTACTGTTTTTGCTCATTGTTTTATTTCTAAGTCATTGCCTTAAAATGGTTGATACATATATGTCCACACTCAAATAGATTTAATTAATTGTGTTGTGAACTATAGTACATTATTCTCTTTTAATTCAATACTATATACATATGGTTAGTGGTGTTCCAAGTAACTCATGCTCCACAGTGTCTAGTATACAAGTAATTAATAATTTATAACGACGAATGATTTAACATGTTGAGCGTTATGCATACATAGTTTTGGGTTGGACGAAAAAGCATTTGTACATTTTTTAGACGACTTTCGCTAATTTGGGCCTAATATTATAATGTGAAGTTCGAAAAATGATAGTCTACAGTTCTTGGTTAGTTTACAAACTCTAATTAGCATAATGAGTCGTGGGGCAAGCTTTCTCGAGCTAGGGGCTGAATGGATCGGTCCAAGTGATGGTATGTGAGCCGTCGTGACTCTTTTTACCAACCCTGCTACAATAGCTACAAAAATTTGTCATTGGCCAAGCTCGCTCGGCATAGAGCCTAAACATATCAGGCGAAAGACATATGCAGGTTTATCGAACCACTTTTGGCCAGCTCGCGAAATGAGCCATTTAATTAATAGGTCCAAACATGGAGATGATTGCAACTTTTATTATTATTATTATTATTATTATTATTATTATTTTGATCAGTTGAGCTCCACAACAAGGATAGCTCTCCCCTTATAACCCAAAACCCCACCCCACCCGACGCACAGGACTAAAATAATTATCTTACTTTCTAATTTAATAACCAATCCGGCCCATAATAGTTTTGGCCCATTTTACGACCCAACCCACTATGAGGAAGGTAAACGAATTATAGGCCCAATCTCTCGTTCCGCGAAAACCAAAAAAGGTTAGTTAACAGTTATATTCTTCAAACGGTGTCGTATTATGCAAATCAGAGCTGTCCAGTGTTTGGTAAAGCTAACCCCAACCGTTTTACGCTCGAAATCCAGCCACGCCGATCATGACGTCATCAACAGCCCCGCCGCCACCAAAACCCTTATCCGCCACCGCATCGACGCCGCTCCACCGCCGCATGATCGCCGTCGACGCCGCTCTTTCCAAGCACCTTCACTCCCTCTCCCAAAGCTACTGCCCTCGATTTCTCCTCCTCGTCCTCGAAATCTCCGCAGATTTCCGATTCTTCTTCCCGATCTTCCTCTCTCTCTTCCTCGCCAAATCCTCCGCCGATCTCCGCCGCACCTTCCTCGTCCCGCTCCTCCTCGGCCTGCTCCTCGACCTCGCCGTCGTCGGCCTCGTCAAGTTCCTCGTCCGCCGCTCCCGCCCCGTCTACAACAAGAACATGAGCATCGCCGTCGCCGTCGACCACTACTCCTTCCCCAGCGGCCACGCCACTCGAGTTTGCTTCATCGCCGCCTTCTTCTACCTCTCCGCCGCGGCAATCGAAGAGGCCGTACGGACGCTCGGCGTTGCATTTGCCGATCGCTGGATCGGATCGGATCATGTGAAGGCGACGAGTTTTGTGATTTGGATCGTTTCGGCGTGGGCCGCGGTGACGGCGGTTTCAAGAGTGTTTCTCGGGAGGCATTTTGTGACGGATGTGGTTGCTGGAGCGTGTTTGGGCGTGCTTGAAGCTCTGTTTGTGTTTCAGTATCTGAGGTTTTGAGAAAACAGGTGCTGCTTCATATCTTCAGTTCCTGACAAAAACTCTTCATCTTTGTGCTATTTTTACACAGATTATTGTTGCAATTGTCACAGAAGTAGAAAATGTGACATGAAAGTTGTGTATGAATATTCATTTGGCTGAGAAATGTACCATAATCATACTGTTTTTAGTGATTTTATAAATGTTTTGTACTGTTTGCTTCATATGCAATTCTACAAATTCATATTTCATTGTCTCTAGATGCATTTCTTAGTTCTTATGCTTGTGCTCGCTATAACCGAGCAATATGTTGACAGGAAAGCTTATTTTGGTCTGCTTGTGTGAGTAATGATACTAAAGTTGAACTGGATGCTACCTGTAGTGAATCATCTTAAAGATAGTTAATCTGTTTTTGCTGTTTGATAACTGTGGATATAGCAAGTTGTGATATTTGACTATTTAAGAGTTTATTGATTTAAATACTTAGCGGTGTATAAATTCTGGTTAATTGGGTGACGATTGAACAATTTAGCTACTTTTATCTATTACTAAAAGAGGATTTGTGCTGTTTTGAGCTCACTTAGAAATCATTATTGGTGAGGCTATTGACTAGTGGTTGGTCGCAGACTCAGAGTGATGGTATAGCAGTGAGTTCTGTTCTAATTCTCTAGGTATAGGCAGTGTCCACTTTGGTTTCCAATGTTTTACCTGGAATGGATTTTACTTGAGTTGTTTCATGGAGGTGAGTCTTGGTGTTCTTGTATGTGTTTCACATTTTGAGGTTGTAGAACGAGAGGTAGGGTGTAATTGCTTGACTTTCGGGATATATTCATGTTTGTGGGAATGTGTCATGGAGTATTGGTATTGTCGTTTGAAGGAGATATTTCTTAGGCAACCTATTGGATGGACCCATAAGAGTTCCACAGAACGGTGTTACATTCTGAAGGTATGCCTTTGTTCATAAACGAGGCCCTGGCATAAAATTAAATGTTGTTTGTTTTCTAAACCAACCGAGTACTGAAATTCGCTAATTGCCAATTCCCCTAATCAATTCCTGTTATTTTATGTTTGTAGTCATTGGGATATTTTCTCTGTGGATGGAGGGTGTTGTTGGGTTTAGGGCATACTAGCTATAGGCAATTATCTCTTACCAAATTCTTATCATTTTGATATTTTAGTGATTGGATTATATCATTCGTATAATGTTTGTTTGTTTTTTATGTATACAGTTCTTTGTTCCTTGGCAGTACAGTTATGTTATTTCTCTCTCTATTTATTTTTTCCAATTTTAATTATTGTGAAATAGAAGTTTGTGTAACAGAGATTCTTGCAACGGGTGTTAAAGTAGGACGGTTAGATGGGAGTTTCTATACTATTGTTCATCCCATTTTGCATCTGCTGCTTTCATACTCTCCTGTCATCTACTGTAATGCTAAGCAGATTGAAAACATATTGTAACCTCTTCTATTCCCCGATCATTAATCGTATTAGGAGTTAGCGTAAGATAGACCAAGTTTATATTTGCTCGTGCAGTGGATATATTCTGGAAATTGCAATATTAGTAGAAACAATTGCTAGGTCATCTTAGAGAATCGTTTTCCTGTCAAACTTTTGAGGGGGCAGCATCTACTCTTGTAGAGCAAACCCATTACCATGCGGGATTGCTATCTTATGTACCGTAAAAATATTCCCAGTTCCCGAAATCAATAAACAATACGAGTTGTATGTACTAGTTGTGTCACATTTATCGTCGTGTAGATTTAGTCCTCTTATGGAAAATTGATTTGAATAGTATGGAGGGAAGTGTTCGAAATCCTTGGAAAAAAAAAAAAAAACCAAATCTGCTGAGGGGCACTGGATTGAACACATCATCATGTAGGTGAGTGGTTTGGAGAAGTTAGCAAAGGGACAAGCTTGTAGAAGACTACAAAAGGAAATAATAATGGTTTGTTAATGTAGGATGTTTTAGAAAATGTGCAGATGTGTTTAGTGGTATTAGACCCACATTATCTTTGTTGGATACTTAAGTACCCTCTATGGAGAATTTCCAATGTGTTGTCCAGCCCAAATTTGTAGAACAGAACGATACACGTATGAACTCTAGAGGATAAGATGATTTTCGTTTTCTGATTGATTGATTGATTTATTGCTGTTATATAACGTTTATCTCGACCTTGAAAAGGTGCCGCAAGCATGCTTAGATTAGTGCTGACAATGACTGTTGTTGCTTTGTTTTGTGTTAGTAGCTTCATTGCTGTTATTATCAACCATAAACGCGCAATGTCGGTACATAAGGTTTGTTGGTTTCATATACTCATTTGATCTATTGAGCTGACATGTAGCGCGGGATGATGCCCGGTGGTGGTGCCAAGTCAAAACCCTACCGAACCCACACATCAAGGTGCACTTATCATGACTCTTATTATGTTTGTCTATTTCTACTAGTTGAAAAACAGGTGCATATGCATTATCTGAATCTTGCACGTTTTTACTGTGCATTGTAGCTGCAATGACATTTGTTTCTCTTGAGAACCGGAAAATGGTCATCCTTAATGCTAGCTGAACAAAACACTGTTCTTGGCTTGAACTTACCAGTTACCAGTTACCACCAAACACTGAATCTAATGCTCTGTTCAGTCTGTTCTTTTAGAGTTGCTATGTCTATACCTTTCTGGTTGATCCCCAGATAAGTTTCTGTTGATATTTGATAATATAAGCTGGACTTGGCATGTGGCTTATGGCTGATTTTACCTATTTTTACTAAGATGGCAGGTGTGAAAAGGAAAAAGAAAAAGGAAAAGAAAAAGAAGAAAGATGCTCGGAGACTGTCAAATGATGGTGGGGCAAACTGAGTATGCATATTTGCTTTCTCATGTTTAGCTTTCATGATTGATTGTTGAACCTGCAGATGCCGACTGTTCTGCAGAGCCAGCGGAGACCTTTTTGGTACACATGACTGACCCTAGCAGAAATAAGCAATCATTGAGGCCCAGAAGAGAGATTTAAGCAAAGTGTCAACGCAAGGTTGGTTCTCTAACAAAATGGACCAATAACAATAATTTAGGAACTTGAAAGGTTGAGATGGTTTGATACTGAGATTATCATGAATCCATGATCAAGAGATCGATTATGAAAATGGACTGAATCACTGAAAAGGAGAGACCAATATGTGTGGACTCAGCATGGCAGTGCCTGGGTTTGATCTTTGCTGAAACTAATGCAGTCAGTGCATACTTGTACTGCACACATTTTAGTGTTGTGTTTAGAAGCTAATGAGAAATGAGAGACCGGTCAAGAGTGCTGTCATTGGTAGTTTGACGATCTTGGCATCCCAACTGAGGACAAAAACTGAGCCTAGACTCGTAGCCTGGTATGGATAGTGCTGTGATCGCTGTCTCGCCATCTACAATCTTGTGAGTGGTGTGTGAAGAAATGCCAAGAGAGCTCTTACAAACATATGAAGCCAAAGTTTTTGGTTCTTGTGGAATTGGTGATGCCAACACAACAACTCTGATGGCTGAACTTTGCTTGGAGAGGAGGTACCTTTTTCTTACTTTGTGGGAAAAAATTGGAAGGACCACACTACTGAACCAAGATATGATTTTTGACGAACACAAACTAGAAATTGATTCATTTACATGTCTTTTTGTTTTATAATTTACCCACTTGATCTGATATGATAAATCTCCATCTCATGATCTCATCTCATCTCACTTTCTGGCATATTAGGAACACAGGACCTGGGCAGAGAAAATCAGACTGACACCAACCATTGCCATTGGAACAAAACAGAGTGCTTGGAGAAGAGTTTGGGAAAAAAATGATCAAGACTCAGAATCATTTTGATACTTGTCCTCATGCCCCACTAGCCAAAGGTTGCTTGCTTGCTTGCTAATGATGGATTCACAAGCTCTGTTGTCTCTCGTCTTTATTATCGTCAGGAAGGCCTCACTTTTCTCTCTTTTTGACGCTTTCTTATTATTCATATTCACATGAAAATAGGAAGTAAATCAAGTTCAAGTTACATTTTAACTTGGTAGATTATGAGTTCAATACCCTCATTGATAAAACTTTTCTTTTTTGTAACAGAACAAGATCCCGTTATCAACAAGAGAAAGATTACAAATACGAGAGGATGCCATATCGGGAAGATTCCAAACATCAGTGTATGTACCCGTTCCCTTTTCCATATCTTTTCAGTTATGCTTTATAAATCTATGTCAAAAGTCATTTTCTTGTCAAATCATTCGGGTAAATTATTAGTGAAATGTAGCTCGTCTCTAGGTCGTTTTCAGTTTTCACCACAAAACGTGTTTAGCGAGCATCTATCATATACAAGTACAGACGTTTTAGGGGCAGGATTTACTAGACAGAAAAGAAAGCTTTATAGAAAGTTACATTACAGTTTAGAGGGTGTCTAGTGTAAATCACTAAATCAACAGTTATGCACAGTGAAGAGAGTGGCACAGATGATAAAACTCACATGCAAGAATGTACCAAAAACCCAGAAAATGCCTCCTAAAATGGCACAAGAATGGTTGTACATACAGATAAGCAAAAATTTGAATAATTTTATCAAAATTTGCACCACCATGCAAAGCATTAATGCCAGATTGCAAGCACAAGAGACATGAGCAGGACACAATAATTCATAACTCTAAAATCTCCTTGTGTGTGGCTTGTGGCTTTGCTTTTTCTTGCTTACACTGAGGCTGATTAGCAGCATCTTTTTTAGATTTACAACAACCACAATCAAATCAATTGTAGATTGATTTTTTTTTCAAAATGGTTAGGGTCCTATGGGTGATGTGTCAAGCACTGTTGTGTCATAACATTGCCTCTCAATGGAGGGTCTACAATCAAGAAGTTTCAATCTTGATTGAGGATCCAATTAAATTCCACAAACATGATCAATCCAATCTACTGTGGATCTACAATGAAAACACTGTTCCCACTTCAATTTTGTTTTGGCCTAAATGGGTTGTATAATGTATGGTATGGGCATGCACATGTTGTGCTGGTGAGGCACATACATCTCCATTTGATTTGATACAAACTAATTTTTATTTTATTGCTTCAAATCATGGACACTAGAGGAGGTGTTTGTAGTGCTTCAATGAGTTGTTTCCAGACTAGGAGAATTTTGCATCAAATCATAAACATGGGTTTTGTTAACACTTTGTTTCTAGGTGTTACTTTTCTAGGAGTTACTTCAAATGTTCAATAACTATACATTATGTTTTGATGTTTGTGTTTCTTGAATCTTGAGTAAAGTCCAAAGAGTGAGTCCCAATTATTCAATTAGACACAATGCAAATAAGTTGCGGCTCATCTGCAAAGCGAGATATAAAATAAACTGAATTTGAAGTATTGACTGACTTGATAATTTCTTGAATATTAGAGTGAAATTCAAAGATTGCATCTCATTTGTTCATTTAATAGGCATAATGTGATTAAATTGCTGCTTATATTGGGAGTGAGATATGGATTAAAGTGAGATTGCATGATTTATTTGACCGAGATTTAAATAGTGAATCAATTTATCTCATACAAAATCACAACAACTATCATCGGGGCAAGTGGCTTAAGAAGTTTGCTTCTATTAAGATTTCAGATTCGAGTCTCGGTTGTTACACTTGCTTATAAAAAAAATCTCGTACAAAATCTCGAAGGGATCGCACATTATAATGATTTTGTTTTCATAGTCCTTAATTATTATTGATGTGACATAGACCTAACCAAGACTTTCTTTGGCCTCCTAATACAAATGAACCTATCAAAAAAAAGAGGAAGAAAAAAACCTTCATTTATAGGTTAGATCTATCTTATCTCTTGTTAGTTCTCTGACATATTGAGAATTAGCACATGCATAGCATAGATGGAGAGGCCTAGTCTCTAGTAGGTGGTGTGAGTTGTGACACCCCTAATTAAGGGTTGGCTCTTCTTCTTTTTTTCTTTATGAAGGGGGGTCCTTATTTGAGTTGATCCCACCACCACCAAGGGCAAGGCTCATTCACATCCTGCTTGCTTTGTGTTATGCAAATTTTGGTAGACTTGAGATTCCTAATTTCCTTAAAAATTACTCGACGTGATCGTATCATAGTTTGATGTATTTGTTACAGTTTTCTGACTTTGATGTCGCACATTTAAATCGAAACGAAAAGTGATATGAAAACTATGTATGAAATTGACATTATCTGCATATAAAAATTGTGAGAGACGGTCTCCAATTATCTATAATTAAGAGCTTGTTTGATTACTCCATTATTGTTTTTGCAGATGTGACAACTAGGATGAAGGTGAAACGCCAAGAAGAGTTTGTTGAAATCCAGTGACTTTAAGGTATTACCTTTTTTTTAGCTCTAAAATAATAGAATCATAGAAACATTGGGTCGATTTGACTAATTGAAATATTGTTAACCAGTATGCTAAGAATTACTGCGGTTAATCTAATTTCATCTCGTGACGATATACTTTTCCTTTTATAAAACTCATTTTTCAAACTACTACTCCTCACTTTTTGAAGTATAGTTGCCAAATAAACACTAAGGTTCCTAGGGTGTGTTGATTGTATATGTGAGAGTCATGAGTTGCTACTACTTGTTAGCATCATGAGATACCCAACATTTTATTCACATAAAGCTGTTTTGTGAGCTTTTGAAAAAGTTGTGATCTAGTTTGTATATAATACTAATATTGTGGAGTATATACAAATAGAGTATTATTATTATATTGGTACACCATCCCATATAACTTGGAAATGATGCTTCCCACCTCCTGCCTCCAAATGCACAAACAAAAGTAATGTTGTTTTAGTTGATACCAAAGTAGTTTTGCTAACCCAAGTAAATATGTCACACATCCCAATTTCTTTTTATTACTAATTTTATACTTCAAATTTTAATTGCAAATGTGTGAACCGGTTTATTTTGTTATACTAGGTTACATGAACTTTTGTTTCTTCTGTTGAAGTAGACCAATTCTGATGTTTAATTATATTGTTGGATGATGTTAATGTTGTATTATGTCAATCTAACTGTCATTTTTTACTAACTTTCTTATTGACTAGTGACTTAATGTTGATAAACTTGTTGATCCAAGCTGTTCGCAAGTGAATTTTGTTGAACATGATTTAATCGTCGTGTTTGAATTTGCAGTTACCAAATAAAGATCTTTTTGTTGTATTTTTTTAGAAGGTTAAAAGTAAGGAGCTTAGGAGCTTAATTTCATATAGGTATGAAAATCGTGACAAGAGAGAGAGAGAAAAAAGAAAAAAAGTTGAGGGTCAACCGTCAACTCAAGTCAATTTTAGTCAACAACCATATCAGAATTGATGCGTTAGTAGATATGATGGGGACACGTATTCATTATCTAACAGAAGAACTCAATATTGTTTGCAGATTTGATGTATTTGCACAAAATTAAAAGTTCATACATCTAAATATACAAAATTTAAATATTTGTCCGTTAAGTGGAAGTTTATATGATATTGACACGTATTGGATATGCAGGAAGAGAAAGAAGTAAGGTGAGAAATTAAATTATGACATAACTTAACACCAAAACCCTCCTACTCTCTCCTTTTCTCTCTGGAAACCCTAGCCGCCTTCTCTAGTTCTTCATCTACAATTTTTCT
>JAYMTF010006432.1:0-10268 GCA_036897485.1 Pelargonium nanum
TCATTTATCAATTAAAATGAAACAACAGAATTCATATTCTGATGATATAGTTTGAGCTGATACTATCTGCTAACAGAATATCACTTAATGAAAGAGAATTACATAACCCATAAGGATGACATTAAAGCAAGACTTCAGCCATTTCAGTTTTAGCAATTCGTAAAGATTACCACGATCATTAATATAACACACAAATTATAAACAAAAGTAAATACATCATGTCAACTTGTTCTCTATTAGTAAAAATGGGAAGACCATCCAATAGCAGCACAAAGACCAACAGTACAAAAAAACACTACAAGTCTAGAACTGGATAAATAAAAGAGCTGACCTTCCCAACACATATGGAACGAACTTCACAGATGTCAATCCATACAAATAATTCCCCAGAGAGAATGGAAGCAAAGGGCTTAAACGAAGGAGGGTGACTACTTTGAATCCATTTTCACCAATTGCTTTGTCAATTGCAAGAAATTTTTTGTTTCCTTCAACCAGTTTAAGAATACGCTCGCGGGCAAAGTATCTAGCTATTAAAAAGGCTATACTTGCAGCAACCTGGCAAGGATAAAAGAATATAAGAAAATTAAGTACACACGGCTCATCAGTTTGTTATACTAGTATATTTGCAAGAGATTAACTCACCGTTCCACTAATAGAGACTATGATAGTCCCGGTCAAAGAACCAAAAAGAAGACCAGCGGACATGGTCAAAGGAAGGGCTGGAATCGCAAGGATCTAGCAGTGCGTAAAACAAGCAAATTCAGTTATTGGGAAGTATAAGTGTATAACACATTATATGTATTTCTTTCTAAGAAATTTGGACATTGAAAATGTAAATTGTCGTAACACATAACAAGAAATGGGAGTTTTCCAGCATACAGATTTATATCTGAAAAATATGATATGGATTGTATAATCTCGGCATATGTTGGACAAATATTATAGGGTATAAATGGGAGGCAGGAGATAGAATCTCAGAGCAACTTGTCCCTAAAAAGATTATTTGATTATGAAGACAAGTAAAATTAGTGACTTTAATGAAAAGAAAAATATCTAGCCCGAGTCAGGGACATTAGACAACTCCTGGCTTGTTATTTTGTAAGTACAAACTCATAACATTTCCTTTCTATATTGTTACGAGCTGAAAGTAAAGTAAGCCATATCAAAGGCTGAAAATGAATTCTTCAAAGGAAACTCGGTGCTACAGTAAAGAAAGATGACCAAGTACATACTTCCAATCCCGCATAAACCACCACAAATAAAGCATATCCAGCCGGGCCATAACCTGATCAGCAAAAGGGAACTTTATGAGCAAGCCTCCAATGATAAAATTGAAACAAACACTTACCTAATATTATCAAAATGCATAAAATGTAGTAATTATTCAGCGATCTGAACACCAATGAACAACAAAATTTGCCATAAAACTCTAATGTATTTAGAAAATGTGTCTGCGGTTCTGCAAAATAACGTTTAGCACAGCCAGATTTCGGACATAAATCAACAAAACATCAAATGGACTCAAAACTCTCACTAAAAAATAACAATTAAAAGGGTGCAAGTTACCAAATTCTAGCATCAAAAGTGTAGAAAAGAGATACTACCTTCAATGATATCAGAAAACTGAGTCAAAAAGGCGTTGATTTGGTCCTTGTAAAGATATCCAGCAGCAGCGAAGCCTCCAACAACACCCAACAACAGAACACCAGCCAGAATGGTACCCTTGATCGCAGAATCATCCTCCGAGCCTCCGCCGGTATCATCACCACCGCCACCACTCCTGGAATTTGAGAGCCAGCTCAAGCTCTGCGGGGCATTGGTCTTCTGGAGGGTCCTCCGCTGCTTCTTAGCTGGTTTGAGCGACGCGCGAGGGACGAGGAACTGAAAACGCTTCGCGGCTCTGAAGGCGAAGAGATAGGAGGAGGAGGGAGGACAGAATTTAGAGGAATACGCAAGATGCGGAGGAGAAGAAGAAGAGGGAGAGCAGGAAGCGAGGCATGGTGGAGATAGCCTGAGGGTGAGGGTGCGCATGATAAAAAATGAGGTGTAGGATAACAGATACAACAAGAACCAGTGGCTGTTTGTTGTTGGTTAAGCTTTGGTTTTGTTGTTGCTCAGATTTTGTGGCCTCCAAGTCACTTTCAGGTCTAGAATAAACTTTTTTTTTTTTTAAAGGCTCTATAAACTCATTTTGAAACAACTGTTTATTTATCTTCTTTTTTTTGTTGCAAGGCCAACTTCTTGAAAGGTCTTGAAACTATCCTCAATCACATAACTTCTTTGTCTTCTTTTATTGAGAAAGTTCTTGAAACTATACTACCAATGGAGCTAACCTATCAAAATCATGAAAATGATTTGTTAACAGAGATGTGGAACTTGCAATCTTCCCAGAATTTTAAAGGTAACAAATCAATCTACAAACATAACAAAATTCATAAACAATCACTATATTACATCAAGGACAAGAGTTTTGTGGCCTCACTGTTAGAGATCCAATTTAAACATGAATTTTGCACTCCAATTTCTGTAGTTTACTAGTTAGATAAAGGTAACAATGCAACATGATCATGTACATGTTGTAGCCTCACTGCCTTTCCAATGGAGATCCCTGAATGGAACTTGCGGATGGTGACATGGAAGTCCCTTTGAGGGTAAACAACTTCAATTCTGGTTTCTGAACAGATGATATGTATTTTTGAAGCTGATCTCGCAGTACCTGAGGTGAGAGGAGATCCGGCCTCTCAACGATCTTTACCATGGAGCTCACTGCAGCATTAATCTGTGAGGGGAGAACAACAATTGATGAGGAAAAGGAAAAGATATCATTGTATACTGTTGAACAATCATTAATGCATTTTAGATTAAACTAGAGGTTATGTCATATGTGTATCACATAAAAGCAAAACAAATTACTATATATCAAAGTTTAACCAATTCTCATAAGTCATACTCAAAGCCTTTACTTTAGACCAAGAAGAAAGAAAAGGAAGTTGTTCCGATATCAACGATTGATGTATGAATGTACTCGTAAAAGAAGCAAAACAAAGTTAATGAGATTCCTCTGGATCTCTACATCGATCACGACCAATTAGTTTATCTAAGAATATATGATACGGGTTTCTGTCCAGAGAGTCACATTATACAGCAAAGAACAATTATGAAATATTGAAGATATGATTTTGTTCAATTCATATGGTACATTAGTATATACATCAAGTTATAACTAATGTCTGCTATTTGACTAATATCTGGTTTGTTCCATAGCTTCCATATTATTATTAGGATATATGTTAGTGTTGTTTAATACATATATGTACTGCATGTTTTAATAATGATATTGACATATCATATAAACAACAGAAACCATTGTCATTTGTTACTCATATCAACTTGTATTTACTTTACATTGTTCAAGTCTAGAGCGAACTAATTCGACCACTCTTTGGTGGCCCTCCAATTTCAGTAAATGAAAGACATCTCCATATTACCTTTTTAAGTATAAACAAAAGGGAAAACTGTTAGAATGAAAATGAGTAAAAACCCAACTTTTACATTCCATTTTGTTCCAACAAGATGCGAAATTAATAAACAGGTTGAACCCAGACCTAACATTTAGCAGCCAAATTGATATAAACTGTCCTTTTCTCAGAAATTGAAACATGCCTAAATAAGAAAACTTGCAAAAGGTTGTGATTGGAACTGGCCTGTAGTTGCCTCTTAAAAGAATTTGCAACCAACAAGTACAGCGGGTGATGCCTCACTTAATTATAGACACAACAAACACAAAGTGGAACCAAGAACAAATGCTTGTGGTTGTGTTAGGACTTAGGACTTACCTTTTGAATCTTTATTTCAGTGAACTTATTAGTTCATCGATATGAGAGGAAAAAAGATTTAAACTGTCTAATTAATATTACAGTGCCCTCTGCTAGCATAACAATGATGGAAGATCAGCAAGTGAGAAGCACGCAGTTAGAGCTCAAACTAAAGTAGAGCAAAAAGGAACGCTGAAATCCAACACCGAGAAGCGACCACAAACCAGTAATTCTTCCATCTGACTACTTAGTGAGGACACTAGCTCAATTGAAAGACATATCACCATGTTAGTTGTGCGATCAATGGCTCCTTAGGCTTAGGCGTCCAAGGCTGAAATTAAAATCTTCAAATGCATTGTTTTCAGATATAAAGGACCTCAAATGCAATAATATATTATTTCATTAAAAATTCTCTCGTTCAATTTGATTAGTTCACGAAGATGGCATATGATTTTGGAGAAGGTAAACTCCCCTATAGTGTTGTGAAATGTCCAACGAACAAAACAATGAGAGGCCTTGCATAGTTGCATGTGCTTTCAAAGCACCTGATCTTAGCAGGATCATAAATATAAAATACGAGAAACTTCCAAAACTTAATGAATTCATGAACTTTACAAATTCCCTAACTACTAAAAACTCCAGCGGACAAATATTGGGTTTTTGTGCAATTACATTTCTTTCCGACTAGGCATGTGAAAAAGTATGCTTCTAACGTTGAGAAACTTCAGAAAAAAAATAGTGTGCCACATTGGGCTTCCTGATATACATCACTCCACAAATTAAAATAACAACCCGACCAATTTATCAAACAACAACTAATGAGAAACTAAGTCAAGTCACAAAGCCAAGCATCAGTATATAAATAAACAAGCCAATATGGTTGCCCCATGAGATAGCAATCAAATAAAAACCAAGTCTGGGAAGACATGATATTGAAACAACATTAAGAAGAATCGAAAAAGAAGTAAATAAGAACAAGAAACATACCGACCGTGTGCCAGTGCTTACAATCATATTTGTTAGAGGCAATATGCAAAACCTTTTGGAAAAGAAAAGAAAATGTAATTAGTACAAATTCATAATTTGTTAATTATCCTAAATTTGGTTGCAGAGGACCAACCGGGCAGTGAAAAAACACTAAAACCTTGCTCAACTGAACCTAAACAACAATTAGGCTTAGCTAAAGTATAAAAAATATATTATTTTGTTTAATTTCTAATGTTTCCTCTACAACCAAGCACAAAACAAAAGGATGAATAGAAAATTACATACATTCCTCGGCCACCAGCTAGAGCCTCCTGTGATGGGTCAGTCCATTCACCGTACCTACAAAATGAAGAAACTAATCAAATAATATCCTCTTTTGAAGTATTCAATTTACAGAAAATAGAGAAAGGAAGAGGGGGAGAAGAAATTACACCCAACCGTAGCGACGGTCAAAAAACAGGCGTTTTGAAGAGGAGGTCTTGGTGGTGGTGGCGGCGATGGTGATTTTGGAGTCCATTTGAGCATCAAGGACCATCACTCTCACTCACTCCAGTTTAGGGTCTCGTAAATTGAGGACGAGATAGCTGTTATGGGCTGCAGATTCACTGTAATTATGTGAACTTTTTAAGAATCTTACTCACATTTGTTTCTTCTACTGCAAGTCTGGATCTTTGAACCAGCAGCCATGATATGTAGGAGAATGAATTTAGGTTGCTTTGGGTTGAAGTTTTTTATGGGAACGGAAACATTTCCTCTGTATCTACTATAATCAAATGTTGTTTGGAACGTAAATCATTTTTATTTTATTTTTTGAGAAATAAATCATTTTTATTTTGATTGCTGTTATTTGGTTGATTGAAAAAATGTCTCTTATTTGGTAAATAAAATGAGAAAATGAAATCGACCAATTATTTATATTTTTAAATATATTTAAATATTTATGTAAAAAAAAATATTTGTTATTTGAGATTCATAAACGTTTAAAAAAATTAATATTTAGAAATGCTCATGTGCATATATAATTTTGTGAAACGGGGTTGGCCGTTGTATTTCTTTTGATAATTTATAGAAAATAGTTTCAATTGAGCATTTGAACATGAATTTTTTTTTGAAATCTGAACATGAATTTCTAAAACAAAAAAAATTGATTTTACATTAATTATATATCAAACATTACAAATATGAAATTATGTTTTGGAGCATGTAACTAGTCGAAACATAAATCACATGATTCGCAAACCTACTAACAAAACAAAAATCTATACTAGTTACATGATCAACAAAATTCAAAAGTATCACCTACAATCAAACTGAAAGCACTGGTTCTTATACTCACATTCGATATTCATGACTTCCAAGACATGAAGTGCATCAGAGTCTGCCACGTATTAACTTTTAACAAGCAAAAGAAAAAAAAAATACAACACGAGAAGACATACCGCAACATCCACTACGAGAGTAAAAACATACTATAAAACTAATATAAAAACTATCATCCACTAAGGGTGTAAATTACTTGCATTAGCATAATGAAAGACAATGCAACGATTGCTCAAGTATGACAAAAGCCTAAAATCGTGATAAAAGCTTGAAACTGCTTGGTGTACTTACACTTAACATGACAAAAACCTGAAATCATATAAATAAACACTTGCAATGAAGCATGCAAAATTCTGTTTTTACAAGCAATAATGAAATTTTTCAATATTTGTCCAAAAAATTAGGACGTATTATAAAGGTGGAATTGTACGTGGAAATTCATAACTGAAATCAATATCACATTGGCTAAATAGAATAAGTAACTAATGTTTAAATGCACTTTCTGTTTAGAATTATATTTTGACAAACAAGGATCTTATGGATGCTCTTATTCCTCGGTCAAAATAATTCTTAGCGTGAATTTTTTGGCATCTTTATCTTCATATATAGTTGGGTTGGGTTGCATTGTAATTAAACTGTCTGATCACATGCTTTTTAATTCTCATCATTTCGCTATAAAAAAACAATTTCAAACTATGACGGAAATTTGTGTAGATAAAAATTTTCGTCACAAATTATGAAAGGAAATCATATTTTTGGTCACACACATTTGTGACGGAAATTTCTGTCACAACTATTTGTGACAACCCAAACAATGACAGAAATATTTTGTTACAGTTCGTTGCAAATTACATTTTGAGACTATAATCCATAGATTTGTGACAAAACTTTTTGTCACATATAGCAAGAAAATGTTCATTGTAACAGGTTGTGTTTTGACGTGGGCGAGAAGCAACCACCCCCTCAAAATTCCACCGACTCCAGGAACAGGCTACCCGTCAAGTCAGTCTCGCGAGTCAAATTTAACTTTGAGTACCTAAAACATCGTCGCGGATATGGCCACATGGTTCATGATGTGGTCTCTATTAGTCCTGGAAGACACTGAGAATGTCATGTGGTGAAGGTGTTGGAGGATGTTAATTGCACTCTTGGAAGAAAATATTATGATAGATTTTCTATTGGTGCCGAGTTTGTCTCTAGAAATCCAGCTAGTTTTTGTTTTGCTGTAAATTTTTATTATTCTAAAAACATTCTGTATTCAAAATTACCGAAAACTCGTAAAATTTCATATAAATACATCCACACCACCAAAAAAGGAAAATGAATTCCAAATCGAATAAAAGTGAATGAAAATTTCACCCCAACTAATAAAATATAAACATGCCCCGTCCAACTTCATAAATACTACAAAACTGCCACCGAAATGTTGATTTTCGAGATTAACCATTAGTTTGATCTAATGAAATGACTTGAATTGGTTCTTGGTTTTCACGTTTAAGGAGAGTTCTTATTTAATTCATTTTCAATATATATGAAACAAGCCTCAAATAGTTGTTTATACTCAATTGAATAAATAAATTAAAAATAGTGCAAAATAATTCCTTATTTATTGCATTAGAAACGAATACTTGATAAATTTATCCAAGCTTGCAACAACAAAAGCGATTGTTAAAACAAAAGCTAGTGTAATCTAATTCAACTGCATTGCACTAAGAGCGGCACCATCATTTTGCAAGGGTTAATATACAACATCTTATCGCAATTTTGTGCCTCTCCTAACTGTACATTACCTATTTTCATGATCAACACAAAAGTAACAAACATTACTAAACAACAATACGATTTTCTAGTAGTTTAAATGAGAACTTTTGATTTGCAGCTTCAAATATTGGGATGCAGAAGTTAAAATGAGTTTCATATTTTTCTAAGAAAGTATAAACTTGAAATCAAATATGTGTGTTGAATATTAGAAAAATAAAAAGTACATAGTATATTACCTAAGGAGATGATGAGCAAAGACATGAGCAAGAGAACAGGAAAAGTTGAAGACATGAACTTCTTCATTTTTAGAATATAGAATTGCTTTGATAATATTTTCTGCCTTTCTATTTTTCATTTAGTCCAAGATAAGTGAAGAAATGGTGATAAACATGTAGCATATTTATAGGACTTGGACAAGTCATTGCTTGTAATATTGATCTATATTTTCCTTAGATGAAGAAGAGAATTGATACATATTATTATAACAGAATCATGGACATTAATGTAGAAAATTTCCAGAAGTTACATACAAGCAAAAATATTTGTTAAAAAAATGGTGTATTAAAATCTAGACGCCAAATATAAATGAAAGAATGTGTTAAAAAAATGGTGTATTCACATCATCTCATTGATTTGGTTTAGCCTAAACTGTAAATCTTCCACTGAAATGCTAATTTTTTAGATTAAATTTTAACCATATGTTTAATCTAATTAATGGTTCTTGGTTTTCACATGAAGGAGAGTTCTTGTATAATTTATTTCCAATATATATTAAAAGCCTCAAATGGTGGTTTATACCGAATTGAATAAACATATTTAGAATAGAGCAAAATAACTATTTATTTATTGCATTAGAAATATAAATAACATGGATTAATTTTGAGTTGCCAGTAATTGTGAATACATATGTTTATCCCGTCTTACAACAACAAAATCGACTGCTAAAACAAAAACTCATATAGTCGGATTTAATTTGATGGCACTGAAAGCGGCACTCGTCGGTTGTGCAAGGGTTAATATAGAACATCTTATCGCAATTTTGTGCTTGTGCCTCTCCTAAGTGCACCTTACCTGATTTCATGACCAACACAAAAAATAACAAACATTATTAATTAACAATATAATTTTCGAGTATTTAAATGAGAACTTGGATTTGCAGCTTCAAATATAAGGATGTGGAAGCTAAAATGAGTTTTATATTTTCTAAAACAAGTAATAAACTTGAAAACAAAGGTATGTGTTAAATATTAGAAAAACAAATAGAACATAGTATATTACCTATGAAAATGATGAGAAGAGACATGAGCAAGAGGATAGGAAAAGTTGAAGACATGAACTTCTTCATTTTAGAATAGAGAATTGCACTAATAATATTTTTGACTTTATTTTTTTTGTTAATCCAAGACAAGTGATAAAAGACACATAAACAAGTAGCATATTTATAGGACTTAGATTAGTCTTCACTCATTGTATTTATTTTCATTTCAATGAAATCAAGAAAGGGAAAATAATATTGATTTATATATCCTTAGATGTATGATAGAATTCAAATGTATTTATCATAATAACAAAATTGTGGGCATTAATGTAGATTTTTTTTGGAAGGTGCATAAAAGCAAAAATATTTGTTAGAAAATGTGGTGCATTAGAACCTAATCACATACATCAATCATTTTGTACTTCAATTCCATCATATATGGTTACAAAAAAAATATATTATTATACTCTTTTGCATTAATTGTGTTGTTGAAAATACGTGAGATGATATTTTTATCCTTACATTAATTTAGAATAACAAAATCGGGTCATCCACGGATGGTAAATAGTTATTATTTATGTAAAATAATTTTTAAAAATATTTATATTTTTTTTATAAACAAGCATATTAACCGATGCTCGAATATTCTGAGACATCTAGAGAAGCAAACACCTTTTAAAAAAATTATAATAAAAATTAGATATAATTCATTTTTATATAAAATGTTTTTCTTTGACCATTTGAATATTATAATTTTAACGTTAGTAATACTTTTAAGAAAATTTTAATCTAGTAAATGTATGTTATGTAGTAGTTAGTTTATTTTACTGCCATATTACATTAAAAAAAACAACTTTTTTCTAATGTAACAAAAAAATAAATCACCATGATATGTTGGGCCAAACGGTTTAAGCGCTTGGATTTTCTTTGAGGTCTCGAGTTCGAGCCTCTTTGCCGACGGTATGAGGTGAGGTTTGGGTTAAAATGAGAGAACTACCATATGTTGTATAGCTCGACTGATAAAAAATTAATCCATGTTGGGGTGTTCTTGCACTCCCTCCCATGCCATTACCACTCACTGACCCATTACCCACACTCCTCACTCCCTCACCGCCATGCAACGCCAC
>JAYMTF010006433.1:0-10267 GCA_036897485.1 Pelargonium nanum
AAGAAAGTGGAGTTATACCCGGTGGAGCCACTAACGATGATGCTTCATTTTACAGTGTCTATAGGTTAGGATTGATTAGGTTGATTTTGTTTCTAATTAATGTATTAGAACTTAGGGATTAGGGCTTGTTGATTTCAGATTTAAGATTTGGATTTAAGAATTGTAAAATGTTGGGTTTATTAATTTTAGATTGATTTGGATTAACTTTGAATTGATGGATTGTTTTCATGAAAATGGGATAGATGTTGAGTTTTCCGGCGATGTTATGAACTTTTGGGCGTTATTAAGAATTTTTCGGTGAATTAATGAACTTTTTGACGATGTTATGAATTTTTCGGCGTACTATGAATTCTCCGGCGACTTTATGAATTTTCCAGTGACTTTTTAAATAATGACTTTATTAAAATAAAGTACATAAAATTTAATTTAATTTTAATTATAATTTTTAAATGTTTAAAATATTAAACTCACTAATCATTTGGTTCATTTTGTGATAGTAAGGAGACTAGTTTGGTCTCTTATGAAGTTAAAGAACTAATTAGGTTTATTCTTGATAGTACAGAGACCATCTAATCATTTATCCTTATAGTTATAATATTATCAAAATCATTTTTATTTAGTTTGTAGACTAAATTGGACAAGTGTCCTTTTTTTTTATCACCAAAGTACCTATATATTGATAAAAGATCTCGAGAAGGGATCGAGGTACATACACCCGAAAAGTAAAGGTTACAAAAGACTAGCACTATAAGCTTGAAAAAACCATAAAAGCATGCTAAACAAACATGATAGCCATATTTGGCCTATGAACCCAGTTTGGAAAGACCAAAAATTGGTGCCCAGAGTGTTCTTGAATTTTGCATGCACAACTGTGAAGGCCATGTTTTGAATTCTTGAGAATACAAAGGAGGGAGAGTCTATGAGCTCGGTGAAGATGAGGTTGTTCCGGGAGAGCCAAATAAATCAAAGGGTGAGATGACAAATGGTTTCCCAAATCTTTGGATGAGCATCCGGGTTTGCCAACCTCCACTAGATGAGCAGGTCTGTTGTGGATGCGGGCAAGGGAATGACAATGCTCCACCAAGCAAAAACTCGGTCCCAGATCTCCAATGCGAAGCCACAACGGAGGAAAATATGTGCACAATCTACGAAAGTGAAACGACACCTGCGGCAAAGGCAATTTGCAATCGAGATGCAAACACCTCGGCTTTCCAAAAAAGAAGATGTAGGTAAACAATCTAGAGCTACCAACCAAAGAAAAACTTGAATATTGGGAGGTGCAATACCCTTCCATAGCGACACCAAAGAGAAGATAGGGCGCTGATGTTTGTGCTTTGATGGAGAAGAGAAGCCGCTCTTGAGACGGAGAATGAGCCTTGAGCACAATGAGCCCAAACAAGATTGTCCTGCATATGCACAACTGGTCTGACTTGATCAATTAACAACAAAAGCTTCCTCAGTTTCTCATATTCTCAAACCAATAGAGTTCTACGAAAAGAAATTGTCCAAACCAAATTAAAATGTGCTGCCACCAATCCATATTGATTTGTGGCAATAGAGTAAAGGCGAGGGAATAGTGCACGAAGCGAAGAGTTTCCAATCCAACGGTCATGCCAAAAACGAACACGCTCGCCATTACCCAACATCCATGACAACCCCGAAGCTCCAAAAAGATTAGCGAATTCTTGGGACGTGTTGAGCTCAAAGATTGGCTTCATAATCGGCGAAAGGCCAGGATGCGAAACAGAAGCAAGGTCCCATTCCGAGGGGTTCCAACCGTATTTGGAGCAAAGCACTTTTTTCCAAAAAGAATCTCGAGTGGTGGCGAAACGCCACCACCACTTAGCTAATAAAGCCCTATTCATGACCGAGATACGCCGAATTCCCAGGCCACCCGAAGACTTTGGTTGACAAACTTGTGTCCATTTTACTTTACAAAAAACTCTCTTGCCATCTTTGATTCCCCATAAGAACCTCTGCTGCAACATTTCCATTTCACGAATCACTTTTTTTGGGGCCTTGAAGAGAGACATGTAGAAGAGAAGGAGGCTAGATAGAGCTCCTTTTAAGAGGGTAAGTCGGCCCCCAAAAGAGATGTGCCTACACTTCCAAACCGAGAGACGCAATCTGAATTTTTCAATTACTGGATTCCAAGTGAATGCCTTGGCAGGATTCAAACCAAAGGGGAAGCCCAAATATTGCATAGGAAGTGCTCCCAATTTGCAGCCAAGCGCATCGCCAATACTTTGCTGGTAATCAGGTCTCGTCCCAAAATAAATGACACTTGATTTATCAAAGTTTACTCTTAGACCGGAAGCTAAACCGAAGCATTGCAAGATACCCTTAATATTAGTTGCCGAAGAGACCGATGCTTCCGAAAAAATTATCATGCTGTCCGCAAATTGGAGATGCGAAATCCGACAATCGTTGCCGAGATCAATGCCGGAGAAAAAACCATGGTTGCTGCCACTTTCAAGGAGGAGATGCAGCGCCTCGGCTGCCAAAATGAAAAGGAAAGGAAAGAGCGGGCAGCCTTGCTTGACGCCTCTCGAGATTTTGAAGTCCTTTGTTGGCGAGCCATTTACTTATAAGACGGAGACGTGTGAGTCAAGGCAGTTTTGAATCCATAATCTCCAAGTAATACCGAAACCCATTGAGAACATTACGAAATCAAGAAAACCCCAATCCAATTTGTCGAAAGCCTTTTCGAAATCCAGCTTGATGGCGATGGCATTGGCTTTCCGCTTCTTTAAGCTCGATACAATTTCACTTGCTACAAGAACCCCGTCAATAAATTTTCGATCTTTCACAAATGCCGATTGAACATCACTAATGAGAGTTGGAAGCACTGATTTAAGTCTAGCAACGAGTAATTTGGTGAGTAATTTGTAAACTGATGAAACCAAACTAATCGGCTGAAATTCCTCCACCCTTTCCAGATTGCTCTTCTTTGGTATTAAGGCAATAAACGCTGAGTTAAGACCTTTTCCTATGCTTCCGGTGACCTGGAAATCATGAAGAAATTTCATGAAATCAACTTTAATAATGTGCCAACAATTTTTTATAAAACAAAAATTGAAACCATCCGGTCCGGGTGCTTTGGATCCGTCACAGTCGTTTATAGCTCGCAAGACTTCTTTTTCAGAGAATGGTAATTCAAGTGATGTGGCAGAGCTATGAGAGATGGTCTTAAATTGGAGTCCTTTCAAAGTTGGTCTACGGTCAATATGTGAAGTGAATCTTTCTGCAAAATGATCTGCCACTAGGAGCTTCACATTGTACAGGTCATTGATCCAAAGATTATTATGGAAAAGACCCTCAATGTGGTTGGAGTTGCGACGTATGGATGCCAATCTATGAAAGAAACGAGTGTTCTTGTCACCCTCCTCAAACCATCTGATTCTAGCTTTTTGCTGCCAAAGACTTGCATGAGCAATGGTTTTCCGAGCAAGGGTCGCGGCCTTGAGAGCTCTCTCCTCTTGTTCATATGGATGCAGGTTTCTCCTTTCACTTTCGAGGTCGAGACGATCAATGGATTCCATGAGCTCCCTGATTTGAGTGTCTAAGCAGCCAAAAATTTGAGTGTTCCAGAGCTTTAAGGCTTTTTTCAGGTTTGTCAGTTTGAACCATAAAGCGAAAGCGGCTATTTACGATCATTTTATTTTGTGCATTATGACTATTGTAATCACACAATGGATACGACGATCATAAGCACCACTTTGGGTGTATTATATCCTTTATTATCTACCATTGTGAATGCACTTAAATGATTTTATCATCTCCGTTGAGTGGATGTTGTCTATTTAGAAATTCTTATATGGTATGAATGTGATTGGGAGAAAAAGATTTTCAAAGGTTTATATATGGGGGCGCATCGAACATTCTATGTGATTGAGAGCTAGTAAGAGTATGCTTAATTACCACCACTGGATTGATACTTTTCATGTTATTTTGTTAAAAAAGTATTTTAGTTGTTATGAATTTATGATATTTTGTATTTTATTTTTACTCTAATGTGAAGAAATTTTTAGGTCTTTCCTTATTCGAAGTAAAGCTACAAAAAAAAAATACAAGTGTCAACAACGAATGACAATTAACATGTTGCTCATGAGCACCACATCGATCACCATTCCCACTCGAGCGGCACAAAGATTGTTACATGTAAGGAGCGCACATCCGGGGGTTTAGGGAAGAGTCGAGAAGAATCCACTCACACCCATGAAAGCAACTCACCACGAAAAACTTTGTTACATAGAAGCTCAATCTTGCCCAAAATCCAACTCGAGCCAGCCAACTCCAACCCGAGCTAGCCTACTCTAGCCCAACACGCCAATCTCAACTTAGGCTCGCAAAGTTCAACCTAATCTCACTAAGTTCCAACTGATCTTGCCAGGTTAAGCCTAATCTCACTCTTCCCTGGCCAACCGAGCTCCATCTCAATAAGCCATGACCCTAGGAGCAATGTCACGACCCTAAGCCCCTCCAGCCTAAACTCGTCCAACTTCATCTAGATGGCAAGTCGTGGTGCTGCACAACTCATTGCCTTGTTGAGTCACATCCACGTTCTCCGCCTCATCAGTTCATGTTCAAGACTCTTCGTCTCACCAGATCACACATTAAAGGTCTCTTTCTTGTGGGTCACCTCTAAATCTCGCCGGCTTTGTGGGTCATCTCTAAGACTCGTCGCCTCACCGTGTCACTTATAAAGTCCTTGTCTCGTCAGGTCACCACCAAGAATTCCCACCTTTTTTTGATAAAAAAGAATTCCCACCTTACTAGAAAATTAGGATGCTACTAGAAGCATTAGGCACTTTTAGAGGTTTCATTTCACCCCGAAATGCTTGAAGAACATGCAGAAGCTCTTCAGCTCACCTGAAAGTCGCGGTAGCATGCCCGAGAGGTTAACGCTCAAGCACTCAAATAGGTCTTGATACTGACCCCACGATAACACGTGGCGAGATTGGTTTGTACTTACAAATATCCCCTCATTGGTAAGAGGGTATAATCTCTACTTTACAATAAGACTTTTTCTCTCTAGAGTCCTCCCTAGGAAGGTTGGTTCGAATCCCTCGAAATAGATTCTTACTCTTACGTCCGAGGCTGATTTTTGGGCACACACTCAGATTTCCCGATAATGTTGTGCTAATCTTGGGAGAATTTCAGGAACCTAGGAGTAAGGATCCAAGTCTTTGGCTCTGCCCCAAGAGCTCAAGCCTCCTGCTTCGTTCTCTAGAACTCCAAACTTAAAATATTTCCAAGACAACTACTCTTACATGAGAAAAAGAAGATAACAAATTTTCGAAAGAATTTTTACCCAAGTTAAAGTGAAAATCATATAGTTTTATTTTTCTTTCTCTTGTTAGAAATTTTTATTTTTATTATGAGTATATGAATATTTTTTGTGTATTAGTGGTTGTGTTTCAATTGCTCGTGAAAAGGACAATGATTGGTCACATTGTTCCTCTCCTGCAATAAAAAATTTAACAAATTACACTAGAGTTGGATGTTCTTTTGAAAATTTGAGATTTGAGAATTAGTTTTCTCTTATCAGCATATATAATCTAGGGAATGAGGATTCTAAGCCAAATATTAATTGGTTAAGGCTAAGCCATTAATGAGGTGATGACACCTCATTAAAATTCATGGATCCGGGCGGGTAGCTTCGCTCCCACCAATTCACTTGGGTGAGTATGAGTGAAAATTAATGAGGTATCATCACCTCATTAGTTTGGCTTAGCCTAAGCCATAAAATGTTTGACTTAGATTTTTTATTCTCTATAATTTAACATGTATTTTTATTGAAACTTGTAATACGTAATTGATTATAAATAAAATTAAAAAAATCGTCAAAAAAAATAATTCACTTTTGACCCTTTATAATATTAGGATATTGATTCACAACAATAACATGAGAACCTTTTAGATGGAGGGTTGCATATCACATGTAGTTCTGAAAAGAAAAAAACGAAACCTATCCAAATTTAAGAGGATTACATGGTCCTAAGATGAGTAGTCAAAAACAACCACAAACTAAAAACCATATTGAGCAATATTTGTGATTAAAAACCCAAAACATATACATAAATCAGAAACCTGACCAGCATGGACTATATATCATAAACACACAACAAAGCAAGCTTTGATCACAACACAAATTCAAGTGAAAACATTGAAATTGAGACCAGAACCACCCAACTTTTCCTCAATAACCTTTGACAACCTCTCCACCATGGGAGGAGACAGGTAGTTCACCCAGTCCCCCACCTCCCCTTTCCTGAACAAGTTCTTGTTCTCAAAATTCGGAATAGACTGCTTCCCACTCTTGTTCACCTCCAGTTCTTTCATGGTCTCAAAGCTACACAGCTTCACTACTTCCTCAACTACTCCCCCACTCTCCTCCTCCGTGGAAAACGGATACCCCAAGAACTCCGCCAACTTCTTAACGCTGGACCCGCCATCCACTTTCATGTCCTCGTACTTTAAGAACAACACCTTGTCAGGCCTCTCCAGACTGGCCTTCCAGTACCCCAACATGTGCTCCCAGAAGGGCCCGAACCCCATCACCCCTTCGCAGTACATCTCGAAGCCCTCCTCCAGGGTCATGGGCCCCATGGACGCAGGGCGGGCCCTCATCAAGAAATGCCACGACGATATGAAGGTATCAAAAGGGTTCCTGCACACGTACACGATCCGGCACCCCGAGCTATGAAAAGACTCCGGCCACCAAGCCACAGGAACGTGAGTGGCGAGAAGATGTGAAATCTGCGAGGGATGAGGAACCTTGTTGTCGGCGTAGAGCTTGTACTCAAGAAAAGGGACAAGGTCATGCGGGTTGGAGGAGAGCAAGGGGTGGGAGGGGGAGGCCGGGGAGAGGAGCTTGCGGTTGATGACGGCGAAAGAGAGGGCCTTGAGCCAGGTGGTGCCGGACTTGGGGATGCTGGCGAGGATGACGTGGTCGTCGGAGGCGCGGAAGTGGCGGTGGACGGAGAGGACGGCCTGGATCTCCTTGGGCTGGCACCAGAAGCCGCGGTAGTTGTAGAGGTGGGGGGTGCGCCACCCCCTCTCTATGGGAAGAGAGGAGAGGAGCTCCTTGCACTCGCTGCTCAGTTCTTGGTTTGTAATGATGGCCATTGAATTAATAGTTGAGGTGGGTTGGTGTGTGAGTGAAGAAATATGGTTGAAGAGGGAGGTTTATATAGTAGCAGAGATGTGGTGTTGAACACGTGGTACAAATAGTAAGCATGTAGCCATGTAGGACTAGGAGAAGAGGAGGAGTGGTTGTTTACGTTTCTTTGAGTTTGATCAGTTGGAGGTTGCAAGGCGTAGGTCCCGTCAATTTTCATTCTTTTTTGGGGAAATGGATAGGGACGGATGTTTCTACTTTTGGTTTTGGTCCTATCGTTTTCATACCCACACACAAGAAAAATGCTATTCTTTTTTGTTCAAAATTTTATGTGTAAAGTGACGCAAATGGAAAATACATATAAATAAAATACATGTGTTAATCCTACTCCAATTAGGTTAAACAATCTATGTGGCTATCATACTTTTCAAGATTGAGTGGATTATTCTACTCTCACAAATTTATTTGAGTGGGCCAAAATGAATTTTAATTAAAGCTTGAATCCACAAATGATTAAATTGTGTCGTTAAATTCGTTTGAATTCTCTTGTCAATATGGGGTCCTTTGTATATGATTATTTCAATCTCACAAATTTAACTTACATGAATATATACGTTTTACACAGATAGTAACCATGATAATCATTGATTACGTGTATTGCATTTCATACAAAAACATAATAATTTTTAGGCCAAAATAAGTTATGTTATAGCGGGATACATAAATATATATTTTTTACAATAAAAATAATTTTACCAGTTTCGTCGATATAATTTAAAAGATAATTACGAAACTGAATCATTAAAGTTGAGATTTTCAATTCAATTTTATGCGCCTCTTTGAATAAGGTCAAAAAGCATACTACACGTTGTACTCATCTTCTTGCGTGCGTGTTAGGCACTTGTAAGAGTAGAGATTGTGCTCTTGATTTGTTGGAGCCTGAACATGGGTAGCAAAGCATTGACAGGAGACTTGTGTGTACGTGCACCTATGAATTCGCCTCGAGCATTGAACACACCAGCAAAAATCTCAACGTAAAGAATGAAATCCTTGTCCTCTTCCGTAAACTGATTTCGGGTGATGGAGGATTCACATGGGTGGTTGCAACCACATTACGCTTCGCGAATAGGGCGGCGAGGAAAACGGATATGGAAGATGCCTCCTGGGATCTTGGCAAGATGAATGAGTTCTCTTGGTAGGCGATACATGCAGAGAAGAAATGCAAATTTACATTTAAACATTTGTTTGGAGATCTTGGTTCTCATGTCAGAGGAAGTTCCCCATATCCATGGTTTCCGCTTAACAGTGTGTTGATTTTTGCAGGATTTAGGTTCGGACCGAGTCAGACCACAACCCACAGTGTTGAATCCTTTGAAACGTGGAGTAAGAGAAAATCAATATGACGCCAAACACCAAATTTGACTAAGTCAAAAAAGTCGAATCAGAATGTATTTAAGACAAATCCAAAAGCATTCATAATATGTTTACACCATGAGATTTTTAATGACAATTATCACATTATCATTTGAAAGTTTTACAATTTTTATTTCAAACCAACTTTGTAAAGAATCAAAGTCAATTTTCAAATAATCTAAATTTCAACACAAACCGAAATTTTTTAATGTCCAAACATTTTGACAAGTAATTTTCACATACTCCAGTAATTTTAAAAGATGAGTCAAGGCACGTGCAATAGCATATACTCATTCTTCTTATTTTTCACATCCAAGATGATGTGAACAGCTTTGTTGGTTTTATTGTTTAGTGGAAACTGGAAACCCTACTTCACGTGCGCTGTTGACTAAACTTGGATAACTTTTAATGGAGTTTAATTAATAATAATGGTCTGTTTAATTATTAATTAATGCTAGTGATGGTCTAATTGCTATAATTACACACGTTTATCTTTGCAAAAACATTGATGATCGTTTGAATTTTGAATTTCTTCTAGAAATATGAACTACGTAGTCATTGTATTTTTCCCTTTTGTAGATTACATAATAAATCGGTGTCTAGTGTTAATACTTACTATTTTAATGGCTATACTTTGTGATATTCCGAACGATAAACGTCATATTATGAAATTACATATTTTACAAAATGGAATCCCGTTGTGTGGTCTATCTAATATATATATTACAAAGGAAATACACAAACTCTTTGTATACGACACGTGACACTTTATTTTTCTGACATGTGTCAATTTTATTTATTTAATATTTCTAAATTAATTACAGATAATTATTAAAATTTCAAAAAAAATCTTCTTATTCATAATTTGAAACTATTGGAAAATAATCAATTTAATATGTAAATCTAATCTAATTTTTATATAGTGATAACTTATAATTACACTTTTTAAATTTAAATTTTATTTTTTATTTTGTCCATTCCTATTATATACCCCTAATAAATTTTTCAATAGAACATATATTATATTTATAATAAAGAATAAGAGGCTAATGTTCATATTCAATTAATATAGAGTTATCAAAAAAAATAATATAGAAACAATAAGAAATTATTGTTTTACCTAATGCTATAACAATTTTTTTTATTAGTCCTATTTTATGATTACTTTTAATATAATTATCTTCTTTGATGAAATATATTTTTCATTAAAAGTAGTCTGGATATTCTTTTTTGCTAAAATAAATGATTTAGTAATTTTTATTTTGAAATTAGTGATACCCACGTTCAAAGGAAAGAAAAAAGTTAGTAAAAAATTAATTATAAAAGAAACTTTTATGACAACGTGGTAATCTCATAATTGTTTCAAACAATGTATTGAAATTGAAAAGCTTAACAAAAGTTAATAAACATCTACTGTCAATTCTCACGTGAATTTTAGTATTGTTTCTTAAAACTCATTCGTATACTTATCTATTTTCATTTTTAAATTTTGTTGGTTTGATTTATTATTAGATTGTGTTAATTTTAAAATGTTAGTGCGATCATTATAATTGTTATGAATAATGTTGCATAAGTAAGAAAATTAGATAACGGAATTTGGCAGAACGAGAACTTCATACAAATAAAATATTTTGTCAAGTAAATTTATTTATATAAATGTTTCTTTAATAGGTAAGTTATATATTTTTCTATATCATTTTTGATTCATTTTAAATAATAATAATAATAATA
>JAYMTF010006434.1:0-10266 GCA_036897485.1 Pelargonium nanum
TTCACCTCATCTCATCGATTTCCAAGTATATCGCAAATTATCCTGTGTGTTTAGAGATATAAAGATTTTTGACACATCATGGTATGACCAAGCTCATTTTGCCAGTGCATGAACCAACCTTCCATGTCATAAACTTCATAGCTTAAATTATCATCAATCCATCCCCATAGCAAATAATGCATGTCCCAATCATTGTATGTATTAACAGGTCCAACATTCTCAAAACGACATCTTATCTCAGGATTTTGAATGTCAGGAAATGTGTGCCAGTAAATATACTTGAAATGAGAGGGTAAAGGGCGATTAGGATATAAAAACATATAAATGCGCTCTTTGTTACCAACATCAAATTCAAAGTATACTGGATGAACATAACTATACACTAAAAGTGCATCTTCAACCATTAATTCTTGTAAATTTTTTTCTGGCATTCGCTCTTTTATAATTGAATAACTTGTTTAAAAAAAATTCTTGCCCACAGAGTGACATGTTCAGCCCACAAATTTTTTGAATAAAGGGTAAGATCATTCCAGTCAACTCTACCACTTGTCGGTTCAGAGAAAAATATGCTTGAATAATCCGCAGAACCAGTGTATGAAGCAGATGGAGGAACAAAAATACGACGATAAGACACCGTTGTAATTCCTTGGTATGCCATCAGTTATTTTATCTGGTTTTTAATATTTATAAAATGTAAGTTTAAGTTTGATAAATATAACAAATGCAACATCAACATATATTGAATTAAGAAAGAAAAAAAAAACATTAATATCAACATATGTAATAAAGGTTAGGTAAAGTTACTACTTAAACTCTAACTTGTAGTATCTTTTAGTTAATATTATATACTGAAGTATGTCATATATAAACTAAGAAACATGAGATTATATACATACATAAATATGTATATATGTATATGTATAATGAGATTTTGGCATTGATTTTTAATAGAAGAAATAAAGAAGATCATAACTGACCTGATAAGAGATGACAATAAGTCTCAGCTAGAGAGAAAGAGAGATTGAATGAGAGAGAGATGTGTTGTACTGCTTTGAATGATTGAAGAGGTTGTCTCAAACTCTTTGACTTGTAGAGAAAGATAAAAATGCAAAGGAGAAGAAGCTACAACTTTGTATCACCTATTTTTTATTAGCAAAAAAAATGTATCATATTCTTGTAAGTTTGTGATTTAATGGGGGGTTATTTTTTATAGTGGGTTGTTAGTTATGATAATGTAGGGTTATTTGGTTTATTTTATTTTGGCAATAGAAGTTAGTTACAATAAGTAATAGAATGTGTGGGTTAGTGGTAAACAGAAATCATGTAGGTGGGTGGTTTTTATTTTGGTTTGTTTTTTCCAGGTTAACACTAAACAACCAATGCGGACACTAACCCACAAACAAAATCACTGAACATGACAACCCAATTCTCAAAATTAAAGAAAACCCAAGAGCACCAAAGCCATAAAAACAGCAACAAAAATGCCAAATTGCAACAAAAACAAACAGAAACGAATCAAGGGAGTTAATTAAGTAAAATATTGCTCCTCAAAAGTGGGTTACCCCATCTTTGTGGGTAAAAGCTCCTTGTATTTAGTTTAACACTTTTTGCTAGCATTAGTAATTAAATTTTATGTGTTATGACAAAACATAACCATGACCATTAAACTTCAAAAACACAATCAAAACCAAATTCTCTCTAAAAAAAAGCCAATGATACATGATCCAAATAATCAACATTCGTAGAACTTGATGTCCACGCGGAGGTGGAAATAATCGATCTTCATGCTCATGCAGGAGAACGAAAATAGAACAAAGGATCGTTTGAGCAATTTTTTTTTACTCAATTTTGCAAACTGGAGCATATACAAATTACCAAACAATAAACTATTTTTCTCAAACAATTAGCTGTTTCTGATAGCAAGGGTTATTCCTTATATTTTGCTCAGTGTACTCTAACAATAATGCCTTAAATATGTTCCCAATTAAGATGATTCATAAACGGATCTCTAAAATAATTTACGCTATTACACTTGAGATTACCCGAGGTTTTCCTACCTGCTCAAGACTGCGACTCATCTTTGCTTAAGATACATAATAGTTTAGTTAACTTCAAAGGGAGTTCCTAACCCGTTCCAGGAGGAAACACAAATCCAAAAAGTCTTGTATTTAAGAGAATAGAGATCACACAAATAAATATACTGGATACAAATTAATACCCAATTAACAACTACTTTCATAGGGTTTTTTGGGCTTGATAAAATATTACTTTAGTAACATACTTTTTAGTATCCTACTCAAAGAAAGGAAATGATTTTTAATTAATTCCCTTGCTAAATTAAGGAGTTAAGGTAAAGTCTTTTTTCTAAGTATTTGTAGGGAATAGTGGGGTTAATGTAGAAAAATTAAGTATGGTAAGTAATTCTTAATAAATAGTAACTTACTGGGTTTACCAGCAGCTTAATAGAGTGAAAGAGTTTAAGAAATCGATAATAATTACAAAGTACACAAATTTGTCAACAACCACCATAATTAAAATGTTACTCGATCTAGTCATAAAAAGAAAGCGTCCAAATCTATTAGATGCACCCAAATTAAAAAAAAAACAAAGTATTAGCAAACATTAAGTAAAACAAACGTTCTAATGAAAGACATTCACAATGTGCTGCATAGACTTAAATTGTAGCCTTTTTCTTAGCTCTCATGTCAAGGACATCATCTTCATCATTATTCGCAATTGTAGACCTACATTTTGTAAGACAAATATTGTGATTACAAAATATTTATATGGATCATTTCTCAATTATTAAATATAATATGACTTACTATCTAACCTTTTTTTATGTGAAGCGGACATTGTAAGAGAATCTTCATCTTTAACATTTATGAGATCTTTTCCCTGTAGTATAACAAAACAATTTTCAATGATAAGATAAAAAATAATAATATTTCTAATAACTTAACATGTACTCACCTTATCAATAGAGTCGTCAATTACATCATTTTAACTAAAAATTGCGACTCACGGTAAAGTTTGCATAACTCGTTCCTAAGCTGTACTCATTAAATTTTAATTGGAATATAAAACATTTTCCAATTAGTTGTAGGAGCTTTTTTGGGATTGGGGCCTCAAAATCATTCTAAACATATAAGAAAAATTGTATAAGTAATAAATTAATGATTCATAGTTTATCAAAATAATATTAAAATACTTTTTAAGCTTTATGTGTGTGCATGTATCACACCTCCACAGCTTCACGCGCTACACTAATTGCTTTTACTTGTAACATCTTTTGAACTTCACGATCAAACAAAACACACTTCACAGTGTCATTTCCATCGTGAAGTTCGACATCAAGTCGATACCTTGAAAAATTATATAAAAAAAAACAATATGTAAATAAAATATCAACTTTTTAACTTGAAAGAAATTTGTATAGAGATTTTACAATATCATACCTAATACTGGGATAATTTTTGACTTCCATGCACTTGTCACAAAATAAAACATCATCCTCAACTTTTAATTTTTTTTTACACTTTTGACATGAGCTATACTTCCATCCATTTTTTTAATCAATTGACCCAATGGTTGCCCAAACGTAAAGAGGTGAATCCTATAGATAAAAATATGTTACTACATTTACTTTTAAAACATAAAATAAAAAAAAGTAGTAAAAGAACGTATTAAACACTCACAAATTCTCTATTCATGTTCAATATCTCTTGGATCTCATTTAAATCTTTTCTCTTTACACGATACTCACTTTGTTTAATATGAGAAGAGGAAAATGATATTTCAGCAGCTAAAGTTCCCATCTGTTCTAAGCTAAGACTATTAACGTTCAAAAAAAAATTATTAATGAGAAATATAATAAACCAAACGTTAAGATATACATAACATTAAATTGTACTAAATGAACTGAGTATATAAATATTTACCAAATACGAAAGTCTTGTACCTCTTCAATATCCAAATCAGCATAAAACTTTGATGCACTGCTTGTTGAAGCAACAACATCCCCTAAAAATATTTGAAACATAAATTATTTTTCATAACATTAATGACAATAAAAATTTGTGCATTAAATTACTGAGCATGGATAGACAATAGTAGTAGTACCACCACAGACACGAATAATCATTGATGTTATAACAAATATTTTGAAATTAACATCACTTAAAAGAGACACCATATCACTTTTTGTAGCCATATCTCCCCAAATAGTAATTGGAAGACGCTTTTTCCTGTCCAATAGAAATAACAACACACGTATTCTTTTAAAAAATATATAATATTTTATAAAATTAAACAAATAAGTTAATAAAAATACTACATACATAAGATCTTCAAGATATATGACTTGCATCTTAAATAACTTTCCTTCTCGAGATATTTCTTGCACCCCAGACACACCTACAATTAAACTCATGAAATCTATTTTAATAGTATGAGTGTAATTATATCAAAATTCGTCAATAAATATATACAAATAAATAAAATACTTTATAACTAAAAATAATTATAAGAAAACATACCAACCAACCACTTTTTATTTTCTGATGCAGCTTCTAAATCTTGAAATTGTTTAATTGAGAACTTATGTCGTGAAATTCTAGGGATGTCGGAAACAATTTCTTCAATGAATGTGCTTGAATCAAAATTTATATGCAATTCATGTCGAGTAACTCGAAATAACGGCTTTGAAACCATCACCGTAAAATTCTTCATGACATAAAGTTTTCCTTCATCGATTAAATTCTAAATTCAACCAAGAATTTGCTCCATATTATGCATTGCATCATATGTTCCTGTGTCAATTCGGTCAATAATTTAACACACTAAATGAACTTGGTACAGACTATCTAGCCAAACATAAAACAGTTGAAAATGCCTTCTATTCTTATTTTATGTTTTATGAAAGTCTGTTAAATACTTCTCATCTAAAAATAATATGTATCTATCAACACTTGAGTTGGTAGGTACACAATGTTATAACCATAATCAACTTGTAACCTATAAAAAAATATCTTCAATATAGTTGTACTCTATATAGCAATATTGAAAATTTATATAAAATATTAAAAAAAATTTGATACACTTACATGTTCATCCATAACAATAAATTCTAGACTCATGAGTTCGTTGTTTTTTTCTGGATTATACGTGTTCTACATCCGTATGATTCTCACTTTTAGACGCGTATAAACTCGGCCTTATTTTAGCTGATATAATGACAAATTGCTTTGTTGATTGGGCTTCCTACAATGAAAATATAAAAAAACAAAACAATAGAATATATTTATATTAGCATATAAACAATCAAATAATATATGCAAAAGAGGAAGAAGATAACATTTCTAATAGTTGTGATTGTAACTTTAAAACTTTAAAATCAATAGGCAATTTTATTTGCTAGAGTAGTAAGACATTTTATAGAAAATGGAGAGTTTTGCAAATATCAATTGACAAATTACATATAACATTCAACTTGCAGACAAATTGACAAATTAAGAAGGAAAAAAAGATGAAGAAGAAGAGAAAATGAGCTTACATTTCCTTAACTTTGGGAGTGGTGGGACTTGAGTAAGACAAAAGGAAAGAAGATACAACTTTGTATCACCTCTTTTTTATGAGCAAAATTTTTTTATCACCTTCTCATAAGTTTGTGGTTGTAATTTGTGATAATGGGTTGTTAGTTATGATAATGGGAGGTTATATGTGGTAGTGATATTGTGGGTTGTAGTAACTAACAATAGTGGTAAATGGGTAGTTTATTTTATTGAGGCAATGGTAGTGAGTTAGAATAGGTAATAGAATGTGTAGGTTAATGGTAAATGTAAATTATGAAGGTGGGTGGTTAGAATAAGTTTGAGTAGCAATTAGTTAGTTGTAGTGTAGTTTTTGATATGCATGTCTTCAAAATCAAATTATACTTTGGTTTCAATAATTTAATTAAAATGTATGTAATTATTTGTAATTTATATATATGCACACATAATTCAACTAAAAAGTAATACAATTAATTAGTCTTGACTAGTCAGTGTGAGCCATGAAAATTATTTAAGATGGGCTTTATTTATATGTATACAATATATCTGTTAAATCCAATATTGCTATATAGAGTACAACTATATTGATGATAGTTGACATACAAAGTACATTTTCCCAAATTTCTACCGAGAGAAATGGAAACAATAACAAAAAAACAGACGATGAAAATAGTTTACTGCAACTAAACAAAAGCTTAATTACTTGGGAAAACGGGCGTGGCACTGCCATTAACACCAACATTGCCATTGAGGGTGCAAAACAGAGTTTCCTGAATCCGAAGCAACCCGATGAGCGGGGTTAACAGCCCGAGCTGCCCTTCAGCCACCGGGGCTGCAATTCCTGCAACAACAACCAAAAAGCAGACAAACAACAATGATCTACTCATCAATGCCATGACCTCTTATCTTTTTGCAGCAATTATAATCTCAATGAGTGTTTATGTTGCTATGGAATGAGGAGTGGCTGCTAGAGCTAAGCTTCTTGTGCCCATTTTATAGGAAGCAAAAAGGCCAAGTGGATGCAGACAATTCTGAATATTGTGATTGCCCTCACAATCACTCCTTCCTTGTTGCATGTTTGGACAATTTAGTCTTTTTGAGGATATATATAAAGCTTACTTAGAAATCTTTATTAAGAATAACTTATTTATATACCTTATTTATTCTGGGTATCCCAGAAATAAGTGCTCCAAAAGCTAAAGCTACCCATTTTTGCTCCTCAAGTCATATTACTTCTTTTAAGCAGCTCTCTTTAATAGCTGTGTATAAAAACAATTTATATATTAAGTAAAAGCTCAATTTCAAATAATATCTCTGATGAGTGTAAATCAATACCTATAGCTAAAAATTCTGGACAAAAACAAAGCTAATGAGAAACTGTGTGTTTGTGAGAGAGATTGATGTCTATGACTTCTTTTATTCTCAAGCTCCTACTAAGTGTATCATTTGGGAAACAGCCCCATGTATATATGACAAATTTTGAAGAAATAATAATTCATTAACACATAATTGCAGATACAATAGTTCATCCATGTCAAAGATAAAGGCATTGCTGATATCAAATTACTACTTGGATTATCAGAAATTTTAAACAGCAAGTGTTGTAAGAAAATTAATAATTAAGAGATAGGATAATCTAATAGTAATAGGAGAGTAAAAAAAAAGTCTAAGAAATCCAAAAAGAACTGATGTACACAATTGAGAAGTCTGAGCTCACAATATCAATAATACATGGTGGACTTTGTTGCGATGTTGCATTAATTGACTGTTGCGGCAATGTCGTTTTCTCCTCAACCCCAAATTTTTTCAGTGTCCAAATCCGCCACAAACGGGTGGTTGAGGAGCTCCTCCGCCGACCATCTCATAAACGGACTCCTCGCGAAGCAATATTCCAAAAAAATTCTTCACAATTTTGACACCCACGTTGGAATCTTTGGCAAATTATGATCCAACCCAATATGATTCATCAAATCTTGAGTTGTCCAATCGGATTTCATCTCCCACGGCAGCTTTCCAGCGAGCATGTAAAGAACAATACACCCAACGGCCCAAAAATTCGCCGGAGCCTCATGAATCCCAAAAACAATTGCCTCCGGCGACAAATACACCGGCGTCCCCCTGACCGTCCTCCTCTCCCCTAACTTCTTCGCAAGCCCAAAATCAGCAATCTTGGTCACGAAAGAATCACGATCGGAACCGGTATCGGCGACGAACAGGATGTTCTCGGGCTTCAAATCACAATGCACGTAACCTGTTCGATGAATGTACTCAACCCCCAGAAGCACAGACCTCGCGAACCGCCGGACTTGGGTCTCCGGCAAGCCCTTGCCGCCACTTCGCCGGACCAAATCCAGAAGGGTACCACTAGAAGCGTACTCGAGAAACAAATTGAAGATAAGATCATGGTTTTCGTTGGTGATGACAATGTCTCCGAATGACCGAATAATGTTGGGGCAGCCTTGGAGCTCATCGAGGACGCGAGACTCGCTTGAGATCGTGAAAGACTCCAGCGGCGACGCCGATTTCACGGCCAAAACAGAGGGCAAATCTTTGTACTTGGGTTTCTTTTTTTTCTTCTTCGTCCAATATAGCCAAATAAACAGAGCCAAAGCCTCCTCTCCCGAGAAGAGGACCTCGGACCCAATCGAAACGAACCTTCCTCTTCATCGTACGTCTCAATTAATCTAATAACTAACTTGGTTGTGAGTAGAATTGAGGGAAATGAATATTTCTTAGACCATTAAATATGTGTTTCCATAAGTATAGAACTCTAACACTTTCTCAAAATGGATGATAATGCATGGTGGTAATGGGTGGTTGGTTACTTGATGATAGTAATGGGTGGTTAGTTATTTGTGTGTGGGTTAGTGGTAATCAAATTACATTTGTTAATAGTAATGGGTGGTTAGTTATTTGTGTGTGGGTTAGTAGTAATCAAATTACATTTGTTAATTAAAAAATACCATTTGTTTGCAACGATTAATAATACAAATATACAAGGGTCGGGTGTTGGGAGGTGGGGGTCGACGATGGGATGGGAGCCCGAGGTCATCAGCCATGGTGGAGGCGTTGGCTTTAAGGGAGGCACTGGCGTGGCTTCGTCCTCTAGGTTGGCGGAAGGTCGAGGAGGAGAGCGACGCGAAGAAAGTTATATCGGATCTCGAGATAGGATCGGATATGCATAGTTTTTATGGCATGATAGTTAACAATTGTAATTGGTTACCTTTGGATTTTGAGAGTGTTGTCTTCTCTTTTGTTTATCGGTCTGCGAATGTCGTAGCTCACAATATGGCTAGAGCTACACATTCATTAGCTGATCGATGTTCTTGGGTCTCACCGGAGGAACCACCGGGAATGATTCAAGAGTTGAACCTGTTTTGACATAATGAAATCCAGTATTTTACGTTCAAAAAAAAAAATAATACAAATATACAATAATGGCAATATAGAGGAAATAGGGGAAAGAAACTAAAAAAAATAGGGGAAATAGTGGTAATCAAGTTACATTTGTTAATTAAAAAATACAATTTGTTCTAATGTCTTAAGAAATAGGGGAAAGAAACTCAGTACAGGACCTATATTGTTACGCCTTAGTCTTGATTTTTCTAAACCTAGAGGATTCTTGATTTGTTCTTTTCTGGAATTCCATACATTACATCGTTTTTAACAGGGCTCATACTTTCCTCACCCTTTCTACCAAGAAAAGAAGCTTATTATACTAGATCTAACAAAAGCTATATATGATTTTAATGTTCAAAATCTAAAAAAATATTGGATTTAATAAGTATATTGTATACATATATATAAACTCATCTTAATTAACTTTCATGACCCACATTGATTGGTCAAGACTAATTAATTATATTACCTTTTAGTTAAATTATGCGTGCATATATATAAATGATGAATAATTACATACTGTTTAATCAAATTATTGAAACCAAAATATGATTTGATTTTGAAGACATGCATATGCTATGTATGTAATTAATCTAGGTAATTCAACTATTGGAATGAATTAAGTGATTATGGATGAGTGAGTGGGTAGTTATATGAATGTGGGTGTGGGTGTAAGTGGTTATTTGTATGTAGGTTTGGGTGGTTACTTGTATGTGGGTGTGGGTGGTTAATTATTTATATTATAGGTAGATATAATATGAAGAGTATATATAGAGGTAGTAAGTAGTAGTAGTAATAGAAATAGTTGTGTATATACATATTGTAGTATGTAGTTGGTAATAGTAGTTGATATATACATATGTAGTATGTAGTTGGTAAATACATAAATGTATATACAATAGTAGTTTATATACATATTGTAGTATGTAGTTGGTATATACATACATGTATATACAATAGTAGTGTATATACATATTGTTGTATGTAGTTGGTATATACATAAATGTATATACAATAGTAGTTTATATAAATATTGTCGTATGTAGTTGGTATATACATACATGTATATACAATAGTAATGTATCTACATATTGTAGTATTTAGTTGGTGTATACATACATGTATATACATATTGTAGTATGTAGTTACATACATATATGTATATACATATTGTAGTATGTAGTTGGTATATTCATACATATTGTAGTATGTAGTTAATTAAAAAAAAACTAACCTAAAACCCTAACAGCCAAACAATCCCTATGTCTCTCTCTCTCTCTCTCAAGCACACAGCAACGGCGGCAACAGCGTCGGC
>JAYMTF010006435.1:0-10266 GCA_036897485.1 Pelargonium nanum
TCTCTTACACCACCACCACCAAGGATGTGTTGAGTGGGGATCGATACTGAGACCTCATCTCACTCACACAGATAGAATAACCAGCTAGAATAGCCTAGGTTTCGATCACATTTGTTGAGCAATTGTTTTTTGCTGGATCTAATTATTAGTCACATGGGTTTTAATTTTGTGGTTACTTGTTCAAATTCTTGATTGTGAGTGCAATTAAAGAAAAATTTAGAAGTTGAATACATTTATTGGTCAATAAGAGATATTATTTGCGCTAATTATCAACTATATGTTCGACGAATAGAATATTATGTCGAGTTTGATTAGGATGACGGTTTTAGAGTTGAATATATTTAATTTTAGCATTATTTGTAAAAGAGTACGAGATCATGTGAGTATTAAGTGACGGGCTATGTGCGTATTATTTGACTTGAGTCAAATTCTTTCTACTGCAACTCTGACCTGGTTATCAATATGATATACTTTATTAGCTTAAATAAAAATTAATCTATGATAGAATGATATTCTATATAACCAAGTTTCGTCACAACTTGTGCCTCTAGAAAGAGATTGAAGTCTAATTCTATATGTTGCAATGTCGACCAAGAAAAGGTTCTCCCTTGATCCACATGGAGAGCAAGGTTTCGCAATTGATGATGGTTTTAGGATGATGATCCAACCATGATGATGTTGACGCTAAGTGTCTAATAAGTCACGGTTCCGTCTCTTTCCCACGATATACTAGGACGTCATCCCTACATGGTAGACTCTTTTAGAAACTGATCGAGTTACTATCTTCTATGTTTGGTAGGTAAGTGAATGTCTTGTAACTCGACATGGCGTTCATAAAGCAAACATGCAACTCACAATGACATCACCCACCAACTAACCACACGACAACAAGTCTTTCATTTGTGTTTAAGTATAGATATTTTTTCATTTAAAATAAAGATGATTCATTCTCTACAACTCTTCTTGTACACCTCATCTCTCAAACAATTCATTTCATAATTTATCAATATATATTATACGAATTATTTTTTATTGAGTTTTTTTTTTCATCTTTACAGGATTCTAAATTATGATGTGATTGATATTGTTCAAACTCAAAAGTTGGAAAACAAACTGAAATACTATACAAATATAGAATTATATCCAAATCTACACAATTATATGAGTTTGTGTGCTGTTTTGGTGAATGGAGCTCATAGCCCATCCTAAAGCAATATTTGTTGTTTTTGCCATAATAATGAAATATCCAATTTGTTTTTGTATTTTTTCTTCCTATTTTCTATTCTATAAAACATACACAATTTGTTTACATTCATGAGAAGGTAAATAATTTTGTTTTGTTTTTTCTTTCTAATTTATTGTTGATTGACTCTTTGCAAAATTAAGAGTTATAAATATCAAATCCTTAAGAACCATAAAAAGGGTATCTAATTTTGCTTACAAGCAATCTTTGTTTCACTTTAATTTATAGTATCATTTATTGGAGACAAGATGTTTGCCTAATTAATCCAAACATGAGAAGCAAATAAAATTTCAAAAATGTCTCCAAACTTTTCCTGTACAATAATATTCTTTGAGCACTTAGTTTTCTTTTTATTTCTTTTGGAGAATGCTTGAGCACTTGTTTTCATTAATTTATACCTTTTGAAGTACACCAGTGTACCTTAGTAGTACCTTTAGAATTTATGCCCTAATTGACTACAATATTTAGGATTAGATACACAATTGAATCACATCCATACCTAATATTTGAAAGTTTTTGAATGACACGTTTTGTTTATTATAATTTTGTATGTACAAATTAAACGAACACGATTCAATTAAAAGATAATGTAATATTTTGTTTAGAGGCACGATAATATAATATTAATGATGAAAGAATAATAAGTTTCTTAATTATCACTAATAAAAAAAATATGAGCAAACTAAACAAAAATCTTACAAGGGAAATATATATACTACTCATGCTAATGTGATAAAAACAAAAGAAAACAAAACTACGTAAACTAGATATGAAATAGGTAAAGACTCAAAACACGTGATAACATATTCTCAAACATGTGTAAGAACAATACATATCATGATAAAGCAACAGTCTTATGATCTCCATGACTTTTAAATGTGCAAAGCAAAATTTAGCTCGTTAAGAGTATGTAATCTTCTTCACTTGTTATTACTACGATTTTCTATATGTTTGCGTTTTACTTGCATTTAAATATATATTTAATTTTTAATTATTGTTAAATCTCACTCATATACTTACTTTTAGACCCAAAAATACAATATAATTTTTAATTTAAAAATTGGAAAATTTTCATGCATGTGATGTGGTGACCTTAGGACCATTTTAATTGCATGCCCACCATAGGGACACCAATTATCCAAGCCACCCAATTAACTTTAGGATAAGTTACAGCTTTTAATTGTATATGGTATATTATATGTACAACTTTCACAAATAATTGTACAAAAGTGGCAACTTATTGGTTTGTCCAACTTTTGTGGTTGATATGAAGATCAACATTAACATTATTTCATTGCTTTTATAAGTGGTCCATTATTGAATTAGTATTCATCTAATTATTTTGACAATTGAAATAGTAAAAATTTATCGAGCATTTTTGAACTACCAAGAGTTTATCAATAAATTTTTTGAGTATTTGTAGTTGAATCGAAAATCGGAGATTCTAACAACTGTGTTTTCGATGTTAACCGATCTCAACATTTCATTCCAAAATGACTTGTTTGTGAGAGTTTGCTTTCTTTCCACATTCAAGGAACCTAAATGATCATCAGGGTGTTTGGATGCTGAGAAAATCCATGCTAGAAAAAGAAAAGAGAAGAAAATGGAAACACAGGACCAGCCTCGAACCAACCAGTCCAGTTCTGCTCATTAGTAGTTGCTGCACAAAATCTAGAGGTCTACAGTAGAGTTCTGTACACTGTGATTCATAGGGATTGGCGCAGAGAACACAAATAAATAAATAAATAAATAATTTAGTGGCCGTTTTCATTATACTTTTTTTTATTATTCAATTATTGGTAGTAACAAAATCAATCACATTCAATTCTAAAAATAATAATAAATTAATTCTAATAAATCAACCTACTATTGACTCTACTTTATTTTCTACTAGCTAACATACATTGAATTGAATTGAATATTTAGTCACATATTAAATGATCCCATACTCCCAATTTTTTAATATTCTACCTTGTAACGGAATGGACCCACCATTTAATGCTCTAGATCACCATCACCCTCCAATTATTTATTTAGTTTGTGGATGTTTTTGGACATTAAATCATATCTTTCATGGGGAGCTATATACAATATACTATATAGAGGGAGAGCATACACATACATACATCATGTATAACTACTTGTCCCCCAAAGTCGGCAACTGTCCTTTCACTTGTAGGGCTGCAAATTTGGGTCACAACAGACGACTCGATATGAACGAATTAGCAGGTTTAGATTCGACGTAAATATGTAGAACGTATTGCGTCAATTCAACTCGGTAATGATTGAGTCGTGTTTATATTTATATATTTTATGACAATTGTGTTATGTAGATACAAATTAACATATTACTTAATCGATTGAATTTGAAAATAAAATGAACAATGAATTAGTTCGACTTTTGACGTTTTTACTCTAAAATACTGATTAGCATACTAATGTATTAGTCACTTTGTCCTGTAATTAGTATTTTTGTTATAAAGTTTGTTATGCATATCATATAATGAATTAACATCTCTAGAGTTTGGTACAAAACGCGTTGATAGGTTTACAAGAGGAAATGTGAAATGTGTAACATATACTAAATTCTCCTTGTTTTTTTTTTAATTTTCAAAATAGAAATCAAGACATGATTTTTTCGTTTGAACGCTCATGACAATGTAGTTTTCAGATTAGACCCTCAATAGCGACTATAACTCTAACATAGTCTCTCTTATTCATACGATCCTTTTCTAATTTAATGTCATATGCAACTACATCAAATCACACATGATATGTCATAGTCAAATTGACTTATAAAAACGAACTAACGATATAACAAATTTTGAATGTCACGTCATAAATATACAAATTCTTATAGCTCGTAGGGTTATTTATTTGTATCTAAATATCTACTCATTTATGTTTTATTTGACAACTCTATTTTAAAATTTTGAAGAGCTGAATAGATGAAACTTATAGCAACGACTTGAGTGATTTTATTTTTTGAAGTAATATGTTTGCATAAAAACATAAACGTGTGACTGAATCGATGAAGTCGACAAATCGTTTATGCATCAACACATTTTTTTCAACATCATAATTTTTCACATGGTACTCTAAACTCCTGTAGAAATTGCCCTCTTTTAGCCACTGAGTAAGATAAAATTTTGAAATTGGAAGAAATTTGTTTGCACTAGTTTAGCAACATTATTCATCTTACTTCATTCCTGAATTATTGACATTATACATTTAACTTAGACTTTTGCATCCAATAGAAAACCTTTTATCTTTTAACTAAATTAGACTAAACCCATGTGAAAGTAGGTGTATTTTATGAGATGAGATTGGATTGTTTAAGGTAAAGATAAAAGTAAATGATTAGGTTGAGGGAGATGAACATGGCACATACTCTAGTTTGTTTCTTTCTCTTCCTTCCAATTATTTATTGTAAAATGTTGTATAGAGAGAAGAAGCCAACCCAAAGCCAATTGTGTGTAAAAAGAAAAGATCTATATTTGTGCAAAAGAAGTCAAAATTGGTTAGCAAGAAAGAGGGTAAGGTGGCAACAAAACTTATATGTAAAAAAAGAACCCTAACTTGCAAATGCAAAAAAGATAAGAACCAAAGCTCCCATTGACATGTTACTTCAATTTGTAAATTTGTAAATCCCAATAACTCCAAGAGGGCCAATAATATACAATAACACTACAAATACTATACTATTGGATTGGACCATCCATTGCTAAAGAAGCAAACAAGTGAGGCTTTTCATTGCAGTCATTTTTTTTTGGGGTCCAAAACATATCAAACAAGTAAACAACAAAGAAAAAGAAAAAGGAAATTAATAAAAAATTAAGAAAGACCCATTTTTATTTTTGTTTTTGTTTTGGTGTTATATATGTTGTTGTTATGGTTAGATGAAAAACACAAAGAGTTGTGCTTTTTTTCTTGCATCTAATCCACTTCCACTCTTCTACTTCTTCCTTTTCTCAACTTCTTCATAAACCAAATTTTTTTTTCTTTTCTTCACAATCCTCCATTGAAGAAGCAACAATGGTGCTTGGTTGGAGAAGAGCCTTTTGCACCTCAATCCCCAAAGACAGAGATAGAGACAGAGACAGAGATGAGAAGCTGCAACAATGCAACAACAACACCAATACCAGCAACAGCCCAAAACCCATTTCCAAGTTTGGATTTTTCTCCAACCCATCAACGCCCAGGTTGCAATCTCAGCCGGTTTCGAGCCCCACCCTCCGGTGCCGGACCACTGCCAATTCCTCCGCCGGAAACAGCCCAAGACCCCTCCACAGCCAAGCTTCCTCTGCAACCACAGAGAGCCCCAGATTGTGCCTCTCCTCCAATCCCTCATCTCCCAAATCGTCACCTTCAAGCTTCTCACTACTCAAGTCCACTCTACGTTTATCCGCCAAAGTAAGTGTCGCAAAGTTTCGAACTTTTGAGCACAGTTGAAATTTTGATTGCTTTATAGGATGACCCTTTTGTTCTAATCTCATGATCGGTCTTTTTTTGCTGTTGGGACTTTTTCTGCAGCAGAGGAGCAGATGCGGAATCTGTGTACAAAGTGTTCGGAGCGGCCAAGGAACCGCCATTTTTACAGCTGAGTGCTCGCATCTCTTCCACTTCCCCTGCATCGCCGCCCACGTGAAGACCCATAAGTTTCTGCTCTGCCCTGTCTGCAACGCCGCCTGGAGCGAGCTTCCTCTTCTCGCCGTTCACGACCAGGGAAAACCCATCTCCGAGCTTCAGAGCAGCAAGCTCCGGGAAGTAAAAATCAAATCTTTACGAGTCTATAATGACGACGAGCCGCTCATGTCTCCCACCTCCGGCGCTCGATTCAACCCCATACCTGAATCTAATGAGGATGATGATGAAGAAGACAACGGACCCAGAGAATTTCAGGGATTTTTCGTGAATCCCACTTTCTCGCCGTCGCCGAAAACGAACGGTCATAGTAACTGTAACAGCCACCTTGGCATCAACGTGGATGTTAATTTGCTGCCGGAGGCTGCTGTCCTGGCGGTCGGGAGAGGGTACGAGACTTATGCGGTTATGATGAGAGTGAAGGGGCTGCCAGCGAGCGGCGCGCGGCGAGCTCCGATCGATTTGGTGACCGTGCTGGAGGTCACCGGAACGATGACCGGAAACAAGTTGCTGACGCTGAAGAGAGCTATGCGTTTGATCATTTCTTCTCTATCGGAATCCGATCGTCTCTCCATTGTGGCGTTCTCCGCCGCCTCTAAGCGGCTGCTGCCTCTCCGGCGGATGACGACGAGCGGCCGGAGATCGGCGCGTCGGATCGTGGACGCACTTGGAAGCACAGGGCAGGGGATGTGTGTAAGCGACGCGCTCAAGAAAGCCGCGAAAGTTCTCGAGGATCGGCGGCAGAAAAATTCCGTCGCCAGCATCGTCCTCTTATCGGGTGGCTCCGACGAGCGCGGTCCCGCCATCTCCTCCACGCGCTTCTCCCACATGGATATACCGGTCCACGCGCTGACCATTGGCAACACCGTGGCGTGCAGCAACGCGCCGTCGGACGACGACCTCGCGAAGTGCCTCGGTGGTTTGTTAAGCGTGGTGGTTCAGGATCTCAAACTCCACCTCGGGTTCGTCTCCGGTTCGAGCCCGGCCCGGATTTCGGCGGTGTACTCGCTAACGGGAAAACCGGCGGCTCTCGGGTCGGGTCTTGTCCGGCTCGGCGATCTCTTCGCCGAGGAAGAGAAAGAGCTCCTCGTGGAATTGAGAGTCCCCACATCGTCCTCTGGGTCCCACCATTTCCTGTCCGTACGGCCATCTTACAAAGACCCATCGTCAGGCGTAGTCGTACACGCGAAAGAGCAGGCGCTGATGGTACCGCGACCCCAGGCCGTTCGATCATCATCTCCAAGCATCAAGCGGCTGAGAAACCTCCACGTCACGGTCCGCGCGATAGCCGAGTCTCGGCGATTAATCGAGCACAGCGATTTCTCGGGAGCTCACCACCTCCTCTCCTCGGCTCGAGCCTTGTTGATGAAATCCAGCTCCGGCTCGACCGACGAGTTCCTGCGTGGCTTGGAGGCTGAGCAAGCCGAGCTCCAGAAGCGGCGGCTTCAGAGCCAGAAGCAGAGGGAAGCGAGCGGCGGCTTCGGGCTTGAGAAGGGCGAGCCGCTTACGCGGACATCGGCTTGGCGAGCCGCCGAGAGGTTGGCTAAAGTGGCGATTATGAGGAAGTCGATGAACAGAGTCAGCGATTTGCACGGCTTTGAAAACGCCAGATTTTAATTATATAAATATTTTGGTTGTTTTGTCACTTTTTTGTTTTTTTAGTTTTATTTTGATTTTTGTAATACAAATGAAAAGAAATTTATATATATAAATATTACGTAAATTTTGAATAAATAGATAATTTAGAAGGGTCATGGGCCCACTGGGCCCAGGCCCATAATAGAGACAAGCAGTACCGGACGGGTTGGGCCTTTTGGCAGATGAAAGAAAAAGAAAAGAGATGTTGATAGATAAGTGTGGGTCCCTCACATGAGCTGATTGGTCAGTCAGGCTCTTTCTTATTTGTCTCTATTCTCTACTTTTATTTTCTTTATGTTAGTCAAAAAATGAAAATTAAAAATAAAGCAAAAATTAGTGATAAACAAATGCTTATTAGTTTTGATGTTATTATTGTTATTTTGTTTATGTATCCAAATGCGAATCAAGTTATTACCTACTATTCTTTTCTTTTTTAATCGAGACTCAAGAGAAGAAAGCACCTTAAATCAGTTGCTCTAAACATAGTTGTTATTGTACATATCAATTAACAAGTTTCCATTCAACTAAAAATTAAGTTGACCTAGTTAATCAATCTTTTTCACATTGTATCACGTAACAAATGTAGAAGTGTATTCTCAAAATTTTGAAGAAAGAGTTTAGAGCATGTCGAAAAACATTCATAAAAAGAATAGGAACAAAAGTTGTAAAAAAATTATTATGAATTTTTCTTCTTCTTTTGTTGTATCTAATGATGATAAATTTTGTAAATTGATTGATCTTATTAGTGGTGGTTTAGGCTTTATAGGTTAAAAAATGTAAAAGCCCTCAATTGGTATAATTGGATTGTAAAATGAAAAAAAAAAGTGCATGCCCACATTCACATTGTTGTCTTCCAAATGCTCAACAACTTTGGGAAATTATAGGGACATTTGGTATGATTTTGTCTACTATACTACTAGTTTAGCTCCTAATCATGATTGCTAATCAATTCTTTTGCAAATATAATTAATATTATTATTGCTATTATTATTTAGTATCTTTAATGCCATTATAGATGTCTCAACCACGGCGCATTACAGCATTACCATAAAGTTAGTAAAAAAAAATCATTATTAATAGGAATAATAATACATAGTTCAATGAATATACTAGAGATGGGATGTGGAATTGTTTCACTTTCATGAACTTTATTATTTTATTTTGTTGAGTGTATGGTTCAAATGTATATTGGTTGGCCACTAGTGAAGATTTTGCATTTTGGGTCTCTCATGTTGGTGCTCTCACATGGAGATGTGGTATTGGTTTTTATCCACAAGCCAACAACACTACATGACATAAGAAAAGTGATAGAGATGTGAATAATGATCAATTATTTAGAGTTCAGATATTTGAGCTTCTGTACTCGATTCGTTTCTTGTTGCGCAACTTCGATAATTATATCTTATATTGTACAACTTTCTCATACCGTTGAAAAATTGTGTAATCTTCGATCAGAACATTCAGTCTTGCTACTTTAATGATCAATTTCAAGCTCTTTGATTTGGTATATATGCTTGTTTGAGAGTTTCTTGTATGGGTGCTCTTCAATTATGGGAAGTTCATGAGGTCATGTCAAAGTTTGTACATATTAATGAAGACGAATCAAAAGTAAACACCCACTTGAAGACCAATTGAATCAAGACCCCATATCTATCATCATCTCATATACTAAATGTTCATGGATATAATGATCCTAGCTACTTAATCAATATTCTCATTATTATTTCTTTTCTTTTCTTTTTACAAAACGCGTTTTTTTAAATATTTAATATCAATTGTTTCTATTGAACAACTTAAATTCACTATAATACTCTAAATCAAAATATTTAGTAGTGGGATTTTTTTTTTTTTTTTGTTGTGAACAATAGAGAAAAAAAAGTGAGTAGAAGTAGAAAGAAGCTTAAATTCATGTGAAAGAGAAATGACATGAAAAAAATGAAATGTTGAGCTTAAAAAGAAGGAAGGATTTGGACCCTTCTTTTTTCATTATAATTTTTTTGGATTGTTTGAACCTCACTTTTGGGTACTATTGATTGCTCATCATTAAACTTCCCTTAATTTGTGCACACTTTCATGTATTAGTCCCTTTTTAGTGCCACTAATGAGTGGTCTCCATCCCAATAAAGCTACATTCTTCTCCTCCATTCTATTTTTTTTTTGCTTTTTAAAAAAAATATATTTTTCTGGTAAAATAGTTTAAATGGAAAATATACAATCAATGGAAGAATTTGTTGTTTATAACTGATATAAGTTTGTTCTTAAACTTCTTTTTTGTTTTGTATTAATGAGTTTTTATTTCAAGTTAGTCACTATAGTATCAAAATTGTTTTAATTCGATCCCTAAATAATATGATTTCATTACAATGAGGTCAAATTTGATTGACATAACATTTTTTTTAATTTTCAAACGTAATTTGATGATGTGTCAATCATGCGACTCTAATGTCTAATGAATCTACAAATTAGACTAATTTAAATAGTTTGTATTGTTTATGGCTCAAATTAGAACGATTTTAATACTATGAAAACTAATATAAAACAACATAGATAGTTTAAAAATTAAACCGAAAAGTTGTGCCAGTGAGTTTGACATAAATATTTTATTAATTATGTAAGTTATACTAATATATAACAGAGGTTAAGGATTCTAAGCCATGAATTATTTGGCTTAGGCTAAGCTACCAATGAGATTATGACACCTCATTTAAAATGCTTGGATCCAGCGGGTCGCTCCGCTCCCA
>JAYMTF010006436.1:0-10265 GCA_036897485.1 Pelargonium nanum
ATATTACTAATTAATATTTTGAGAAATTGTTTTTGATTTTTTTTTTTTTTTTTTTTTGAGAACAGACATGGTATGCGATTAATTACCAATAAAGATATGATTTTTTTTTATATAATGTGCAGGTGTAGAGTACTTGGCGCTGGAAGGAGGCCAAAAAGAAAAGGTGGTGGTGATTGGGGAAGGAGTGGATGTTGTCCATTTGGTTACCTCTCTCAGAAAGAAGGTGGGAAGAACTGATATTATCAGTGTTGCTAATACATAATCAGAAGTGTTTATTGTCGACATTTGTCGCAACATTATTTTTTGTACGGTACAATATGAGGTCATATCTGATTGTGGCTATTTTCTTAGACACGTTTTTCATTTTTATCAAAAATATGATAAGCTCGCAAGTGATCATGATGTTCTGAAAGAAGGTGGGAAAGACTGATATTATCAGTGTTGCACTACAGAATTATGTCAATAAGTTATTCAAATTTACAATTTTGAGAGTTTTTTCTTTTCAGATTTATGAAAATTTGATAAACTCATGAGAGATCATAATGTTTTGTAGCTAAGATATATATAATTACTCTCATGTAACTATGTTTATAGAGGTATGAATATATATCATCTACAAGTATAATTGTTTCTTAGATAAGTTCAATCAGCTTGTTGCCAAGTCAAAATTGGCTACCCAAGATGGGTTGATGTCAAATTATTTATTAATTAGTACTCATGTTATGTTGGTACTAAATGTCTCATTCACCCAAATGAAATAATTGTAGTGGTGTCTTATAAATCTGAATTGTCTTTGATTCAGACACCTATCATATATTATTGAAAGAGCTGATGGTTTAAGAAATTGCCAAAATATAAAAGATTGCACTTATCATTTATGAAAGGCTAAAAATGAGTAGCCAATTACAAGAACAGCTAATTGGACACTTCAGTGTAGTCTTTGGATGAAAACTGAACATCACAGATGGTATAAAAATTGAGTGTAGGGTACCCATCTTTTTCAGGGGCAGTAGAGACCTAATTATGTATGCCAGATCAGGCCAGACAGGCACATCACCACCCAAGTACCCTGCAATACATGGATTAGTGTATGGCCACATATCTATTATATATATGTACCTTTGATGATACTTGATATATGACAATACTGGAGCCAAATTTGTAATGCTATTGTATGATCACAAGTCACAAGCAATGGCGGAGCTAGAGAGGCGTACGTAGTAAGCATTGACCCATACTGACCTTCTAACATTTTGTTACGTAGAAGTGAAATTTTAATAATTTCAACAAAAATGCATCATTTCAGTAGTAGTAATGTCCATTTTAATTTGAGCACAATTCTGACTCTGCCATTGATCACAAGACAAGCACATTGCTCATACCAATATCAAACATATGTAATTCAAGAATGCAATGAAAATTACCCAGCTTGTCTATGCCTGTATCGATCCATCTGATGCATAGAAGAAGAGGTGAGAAGCCGGCTACTAATTAGATGGATAAAGCCTGCGTGGCTCCCCTCACGCCAAATGGGAAGGTTGCCAACTCTCTTTGACAAGCTTCTCAGATGGCATTCAGGGAGCCAGGCAGGTCTCTATCTTCACTATGAATCCTAGCTGCTTGAGGTCTCGAGTTGAAACCTCCCTACTACGCACCATTCCTGCACGGATCAATAATATTATGACAAGCTTACGTACAAAATTTAAGCATGCAATATTCAAGAAACCAAACTTTCTTTCTTCAGTAAACAACACCAACAACACCTAAAAGGAAGCTCAAATCTGAGATCTCGAGGGAACCAAGTACCTTAAACCGTCTGCCCCAATGGTCGTGAGTCATTCAAGAAACCAAACAAACCAAATATTGTAATCAAAGAAGAAGCAAGAACAGCAAGATGAGGTGGGTGATGGTGGTGGTGTTTGAATCAAAAACAAGGAATTTAAAGAGGTTGGTGAAGAAGAGAGACAAAGAAAAATCCATGGAGAAGGTAGAGATGGGCTGGAGAAGGCGGCAGGAAGCAAATAGTTCCATAGATAGAGCCAAAGCTGCCTTGGGAGCCCCATTTTGTATTATCTATATACAATACATTCCATTTCCCTCATTTTTTTGGCATAAAATAGTGATCACAATAGCTTTTGCTCTGTTTTTCTCATTGCTCTGTTTGTAATAGTATTATATAAAAATATTAAAAATAATTGAGATTTGGACAGAAGTGAAGTTGAGAAATGAGTTAGGAGCATGTTTTTAGTGGGAAGCTATGGTTAACGGCTTTTGATGGTTTCTATGGGGCCAAACAACCACTGCATAAGACAGGGACAAGGCCAGTTTACTCTGTTTCTGTTTGTGGTGGTTGGCTTTTGGGTTTGGTCCCAACTAGTGAAAGCTTTTTCAATCAAAGTACACTTAATTATATATGTGGGCACTAATAATTTGTGTGAGAGAGTCCCATAGTATTTTGATTAATTTTCAGATAGATTGGATCTATAGAATATATGTTTGTTTTTAGGGTACTATGTAGTAGAGCTGGCAAGTTTAGAGTCGGTCGGGTTAGGGTTGTTGAACCTAACTCGATCCTATAGGGTTTTCAGGTAGATCAGGTTTGGTTGGGTTAGGGGTTTCGGAGATTGCACATAAAATGCACTGACTTTGCTGGGTTATCTGACCCTAATCCGGCATTCCGTCCGAAATTCTACATGATGAACCTGACTCTAATATGACCCGACCAACTTCGAGTTGGGTTGGGGTCATCGAGTTCACATTTGAATTGTCTGCTCTACTATATAGAGTCATATCTTGAATCCAACTATAGTAATACTTAAACTAACAAGTTGAGATCGGATGTTTGAGCGAACGCCTCTCAACAAGTTGAGAAGGTGGTAGAAAAATGCAGGTGTGGGACTTCGAAACTTGCATTTTCCGACGGGTAACTAATTGCGAAAAATATAGATCAATAATTTGTTTTTAATTTATGCTTTATTGAATCTAGACAAAAACATATACTTTTGTAAAATTATATGTCGTGAATTTTTAAATCAGGTAGTTATTTGTTTGTGGATAAAACTAAAGAGAATGTTTGTGTAATTAAAAAAAAAAAAATTAACAATCATTGTAAGACAGAAAAAGTATATATTAATTAAAAATTATTGAGTAAAAGATCAAAATATAGTTTCTTAGTCTCACTTTTTTTTTGTCTTAACCATGAGGTATTCAAATCGGGCCCGCCAAAAGCACGACTCAACACTTTTAAGTCATATCACGCTCAAACTAATTCTCATTCGAGCCAGGTAGAACCACAAGGGCGGCAAAGTCTCTCTACCAAGCTTTAACACAGCTGCATTTCATGGGAATCAAACTCGATATCTCATGTTTAGTTGAAACAATCTCTTACCAGTTGACCCACGCGCTTAGTGCTTAGTATCGCTCTTTTCATCTCACCAAACCAACCCACAAATATATGTTTTGTATCTCAAAATATTGGATGCATGTGATGGACAATACACAGTCCAGAGCAACCTAACCTTAGCTAACCTAACTTTCACTTGGTATCTGGACCTGACCTGCTCATTATTTCCTCTGTTTTTACCCCCAACAAATATAAGGAATTCAATTCATATCTGGGAATGGATTAGTTAGTCTTTGGAAGGCAAGTTTTTGGTAGAAACATCAAAATTCACAAACTCATTCCTGCAGTTTCAGTTTTTTGTTTTCTTCTGTATACACTTATAAAATGCAAGAGTTGGAATTACCCTTATGTAATATTATGACACATCACTGCTGTCTCATCACAATATCAAATGTATATTCTGATATTCATTAGATTATAGTATTTATGTTCATCCAAGGCCTATCACTTTCTATCATATTAATATATTATACATTACTGAATAGAGAAGAAAGAAAATAATTTGATTGGTGTTTAGTTAAGTGGTATTTGGTAATTGTATATATCTCATATACTGTACAATAATATTTGTACAAAATAACGTGTCAATAGATAGGATATCACATGTCAAATATTTTATCAACTACTTGTTTAAATTACAATATACCACGTGTACAATATATCTTATATTTGGACGTTTCACACTCAAAAACTATGGGAGGATGGTGATATTATGTATTCCTTCCGTTCCAAAATAACTGTCACGTTTCTATTAATTTTTGGTCTTTGAGATTGCTCTTTCTGTTTTTAGCATGTCAGTTATGCATGATTGTCAATAATATTCTTAAAATAAGTTACTTAATATTCATTGTTTACTAACTCATCGTTAATTTTTCTGAAAATAGAGATAAGGATAATCATTCTAGGACAAAGGGAATATGCTAGATTGTTGTTCGTTAAATTTAATTTTAAATTTAAAAAACTGAAATATATATTTGTCACATTTATTGTCATGTCACTTTATAAAAAATAATATAAAAATAAAAATAACGAATTGATACACACTATTTTTTTATCAATTGAGCAACATAACAGGAGGTTGCTCTCACAAAAAATCCTCACCCCACCCCAGTATTCCACCACATATCGTCGAGCGTCAGCAAGGAGCTAGGCTCAAATCAGAAACTTCAAAAAAAAATGAAAAAAATGTTTAAATCGTTCAGCCCAACAAGCGTCATAATTAATAATTAATAATGTGAATTATCTCTTCAATTTGGAACATTATTAAAATATTAAGGTAAATGCATGGGTCTGGTTTAATTTTAAAGCCAAACTGGTTATAGAGTTAACATGTAGGACATAGGTGCCCAGCGATCTATTGACATTGGATTTTCCTTAAAACTGATTATGAGCATACACAGCTTGCATTACAGATCTGAATTGGGTCCACAAATGGGAGTTCCAACCAGTTTCACTCTGCATAAAAATTTACAACAATTTTGTGAACTTGCCGCTCGAGCATGTCTTTATTTATGATTCGATTCAGCCGATTTGACTCGATTTGCTTCCGGAACTATTCAACATCACTACCAAATTTTCATCTATTAGAACTGGGAGAAAATCATTTCATTCAACCGATTTATCCCGACTCAAAAAAATTATATATAATAGGAAGAACGATTCAAACGGGAGTCAAAATGGATAGCAAAAAATATTTTTAAGTGTGATGGAAATTTGTAAGAGATTTTTGTCACAAATCTGCTGCAATTTGGACGGAATTGTGAAAAGAAAAATCACTAAAAACAATGCACAAAAAAGAGGTGGAAAAATTTGTGACAAAATAAAGTGACGGAAACCTTTTCGAATTTGATCATAGTAAATAAAAAGGATAAGCAATTCAACTAAACAACAAGTCTGAAACTCAACAAATTAAGATCAAATGAAGTTATAAAAAGAAACTCATAAAACAAGAAACTAAACAAACACAAATAACCAAAACTCATTGAAATTACAAGAAACTTAACTGAAAATGCGAAGAAATCAAGAACACATTATTGATATGGAAAATTTGGATAAAATTAACTTGCATTGCTTCCCTTCCAACTTGGTAAACTTGATATCAAAATAGACACTTAAGTATTTTTTAGAAATTAGTTATACAAATGATTATAAGAATGATTTACAATAAAATATTATACTACAAATCAAGACAAACATCACGTTATAGTAGATCAAATCATGAACTAATAATAATTCTCTTGGTATTATTTACTACCCTCCCATGCAGCGCACGAGATAAATACTAGTTTGTGATAAAACTTATGTCGCATATGAAGAAATTTTTGTTTAAAAACACTTGATTGTACACTTTCTCTTAATCTAGCTCTAACATTTTGTCAGCTGCGTCCCCCATCTCCTAACCCACTTCTTCAATTTCTTTCTCAATTGCGCCTCCTATTCCACTTTTGTTTATCTCCTCTGTTGTCGTTGATGCATGTGAACAATTCCTAATCGGTAAGTTATTTTCTATCTATCAGCATAATAATCGAATAAAAATAAATATTTAATATATTTTAAATTCACCACTGGACGGAGAAGTTGACGAAAACTAACGTTAACGTATATTTAAAATTTCAAGAGACTAAAATGCCTAAAGAGTATGGCTTTTCGGATTAAAAAGAGAGAAATGCACTAAAATGTTCAATAAGATTCTAATAGCCGTTCAAATTCCAAAATCCTACAAGAAGTTCTTGGATAATACTAATTAATTAGATACTTGCATTGGATCAACTTGGGTGGTCCACTCACCACTGTGCCCATTAATACTATGAACAAAATTGCTATAAGTAATGCAAGTATACCTAGATCATATGTTTTATATGGTACAAGTTGATTTTATGATTTTGTATTTTTCTAGTTTATTCTTATTAATTTATGTTTCTTTTTTATATTCTGCATTTGATATAGAGTTGTACTTTTTCAACTATGGAACTCAGAGATTATTTTATCATATCATACACAAGTCAAGTATGAACCATCCAAGATTAGAGATTTGTAACAGAATTCTAGCTAATTGGATAGTGCCCCAATTATATAATGTTGGAAAAAATATAAGAAGTTTAAAACAGTCATTGAATTGCTCAAAATGTGTCATTGTAGTCTCTAAGTTTTAAAATAAACCGTTCAATCCAAAATTTTGCCTCTTTTGAAGCGGAAATGACATGGCAAATAAAACAATTACAACAGACACCAACACAATTGTGGCAACGTGAGAGATTAAAATTAGATGAACGATATATGTCGTTTTACAGTGAGGTGACTCAGTTGAAGGTTGTGACTCATCTTCTTTGTCGATCTATTTCTTTAAGTTAGAAATCGAAAACGGTGATATACAGAGTAGAGATCGATAGCAAAAATTAGTGAACTATTTGTGCTTATGGTGATGAAGATAGTTTACAAAAACAACAACAAAAAAAACATTTTCCATGTATAGTGTTCGACGATATTTTAGACTCAAATAGAACGAGATGAATGATACTTTAGACTCAAATGATGCAAGAAAAAAATAATGGACCGATTAAAATGGTCCATTGTGAAGTTCAAGAGTGAATGACACGTTCTGAATAGTTCAAAAACATTTTTTTTGGGCCTTTTCATGTATAATGTTCAATAATTCGTAATTGTTTTCTTGAATTACATGAACCAGTATTTGAGGACTTTTCTCAATTATATACACATAGATAATCTATAGCTACTAGTTCCTACACTGGTCAGAAGGGAGAGATCTAAGAAGTAAACAAAATTATTTAGGCAAATTAAAAGTGCAGATCTGGAATTGCATGATTCCTTTTGACTTATGATATCAGTATAGTTCACATTGTACGAGGACAATTTTGACATATACTATAAAAATTGACTTCATGCATCTTCTAGTTCTAGGCAAGGCACATCCTAAAAGAGGAAACAAGACAATCCTATCTACATGCATGCAGCCATGTCCGTAGATTGCGCGACTCCCCTAATTGGAATGGATCTGATTTTCTAGTAATATATCAACTTTAAAAGAATCTCACATATTATTGAGTAACTCCCTTAACCGTTTCAAAGAATTTGTTGACGCGGAGCAACCGTCCAGTTTATATATTTTGTGTTTTGAGTCTTTTGACTGAACAAGTCTCAACCAATAAATCATAACTGAGATCTCGGACATTCTATTAACTAAATCTACAAAATTCAGTTTTAGAATTTAAACGCGTATTTTACGTCTATAACAAGTCAGGTAATTATGAAAAAAAAAACCAGGCAATGAATTGTGGTTTTCGACGGTCGTCTTTAAAGTGAATAACTAAAAAACTAGAAGAACAATCGAAACATTGTCTTCGTTGAGAGTTGTGAATTAAGAGCTAGCAAGAACTACTGCCGAGAAATTGGACAACTATACATGCAACAATCGGGTGGCGAATGTAACAAGATATTATTCATATGGAATTACGAACATAAGTGATCAAAGAGCCCACAAATTTCATGAAAAACCATACAAAATGAAAATATGATAAGTCGTTCACATAAAATGTTGTACTTTACATCCTTACCGGACCATATGTCATGTGTGATCACTTGGTACAAACCACCAAAAATAAATAGTGATCAAGATGCATGGAACTAGCACTAGCTACTCTATATTTTGAGGTACTGACCACACTCTTCAAATTCCTCTACTCTAAATCTAAAAAACTTGTGGAGTTCAATTTTGTAATGCTGATCATCAAGACTAGAACCAAAGTCCATCTTCTTCATCACTTGGACCGCCACAGCTGCAGCAACAACAGATGATCGGTGCACCACAAACCTCGGATCAGTGAGCACACGAGACACAATGCAAATCCCAAACAATCTCACAAACTCCATTTCTCTGCACCTTTCCAGGCCAAGAATCCTTCCGGTAATGTCCTTCAAGAACGCAAATGGCGTCACCGGATTCATCCTCCAATCCAGCGCCAGCAGAACCACCAGCTCCATCTTCTGCACCGATCTCGGCTCGAATGCATATCTCGATCCACCGCTCTAAACACCAACAAAATAACCGTTAGAGAACCAAACTCAACTAAAAGGTTAAAACTGATAGTTGAATTCCTCTTTTGTACATTTAATATTATATTCCAACACGCGACACAAGTGCAAGTCCGTTATTGCTTTGCAAGTGGACTGAAGAGAGAAAAATAAGATCTCGTTCCTGTTTTTAACTTCATGTGTGGACTGAAGAGATAGATATGCCTCAACTTGTGACCTTCAAGTTACACAATCTCTGATATCATACTAGAGATTCAACTCAACTATAAAAGCTTTGCCTGCGAAACTTACTTGGAGATCGAGGAGGAGAGGGACGTGTATCTCCTCCACTTTCGCTGCCAGAGAGACACACGCAACGGCCGCGAGCTGCACCATCCATGGCTCCAAAACTGGTTCGTCAACACTCGAAGCTCTCTGCACCTGAAACCTTATTAAGAACTGGTCCAAGTAGCTAACGGACAAAAATGCGGTTAGGGCTGAGAAAGAATGGTAGGAGGTGACGCCCAAAACCCAGTCGACGGCCTGTCTCCGGGCGGCGGAGAGTGGCGTGGTTTCTTGCAAATAGCCGGAGCAGAGCCTTGAAACAGAGTAGGTCTCTTCTTGCTTGCACAACAAGAACTCAAGAACCTCGTTTTGTACTTGATCATGATCCAAGAACTGTTCTTGTACTGGAGATTTTTGGTGATTTAGTTGGGTTTCGAGAATGGCAAAATCTTCGTTGCAGTGAAGATCAAGGAGGTCCAAGATTTTGGTGGATTGTTGAGCCATTTTTGGTTTGTCTCTGCATGAGAACAAAATTTAGAACCTTTTTGTGCAGACAAATTTTTAATAAAAGTTTGTTGATGGTATGGTTGGTTGAGGGGTGAGACTGGAAGGTGGGATTCAATCGACCAATCGTAGCTTGCCAGGTGCAGTGTTTGTGAAATTAAAAATAGATTAACAATTTTATATTGGCTACTGAGATCTATAATGTACCAAACATATGTTGGCAACTGGCAAGTGGGTACTGGTTATTACTATTTTAAGTTTGGTAGGATGAGATTTGTTAAGGGAAGTGACGTCATTTTGATGACGACTAGAGAGTTTCTTGGGATTCTGATAAGGAAAGTGTAGTCTGAACAAGGATCTGTGTTCCATTTGAATGGCTTGTGATCATGTTCTTGTGCATTCCCATCTTCAATCTATCATTTACATGGGCTAAAGTTTATTCAATCAAATTAGTTAAATCCTTCTTGGTCACGCGGTTCGATTCTTCTTCTCACTGCATGCATTCAACTTTTGCATTGAAGATTTTTTTTTTACTCATATTAATCGGCTGTAACATGTCAATTTGTGACACATTAGAATTTGATGACATGTCACAATATCATATCATAATAGTTTTCATTTGTTGAGGTGATATTGCTAAGCAATGTGTTTTGCTCTTTTCTTTTTCTTTTCAAAATCAACAGCCAAAACTATACCGTTTCGACTTATTAAATTAAAAGGGGAAAAATGTAGTGTTTTGTTTTTATTACAAATTTGCTAACGTAGCATGTCCATGTGACAACTATTATGAACTTGCATTGTGACATGTCCTCAAAAACTAATGTTATGCTACAATCGGTTAATAGGGGTGAAATATAAAAAAAATAGTTTAATACATCCAAAACTCTAATTAGAAACTAAATCCAAAAATAAATTTTGAATTTTTATTCCCTTTTTTAGTTCTTTAACTTATTTATATTATAAGTTCTAACTTAGTTATAAAAATTATCAAAATCCGTCGCTGATCAGCGACGGAATCAGAGACGGGATGATTCCGTCGCTGATC
>JAYMTF010006437.1:0-10264 GCA_036897485.1 Pelargonium nanum
CCACTAAAAAAAAAAAAAAAAAAAAAAAAGATAAAATCTATCCTTAAAAAAAAAAAGATAAAATCTAAAAGTAATATATTTTTATTGTGATTTTTTTAAGGGTAAGTGATTTGTTTTTAAACTTGGGTCATATACAATGAAAGTGGGCTTGAACCTCATGGGCCCTAAGATAGTAGCAACATATAAATGGTAATGGACAATGGTCATTGGGCTTTTAAATCTCATTTTAATAATGGGCTTGAAAAAATTGGGCCCAAAGTATTGGACCATAGAAAAGGTCTAAATGAAGATTTAATCATGGTATATTTAGCCCAATATGGGTTCTAATGATTGGTTGTTCATGGGTCATTTGGGCCCAGCATTGTAAACAATAGCCCATCTTTTGAGTAAACAAATATAATTATTTAATATATTTTAAATTTCACCTGTTTAATGCGCGTTGTACACACAATATGTGTGAGGTTTATCGAAACCGCTCAATCCAAAAGCTTGTCAGATTCATTTTAATTGATCTGAACTCACAAATCTCATATCAAATTTTGGTTGCTTGAAAGTTCAAATCCAAATCGTCGGCTCTAACTCACTTGCAGTTAAACAAAATCCTAACTTTTTTATTTTTAAGTTGAGCTACACAACAGGGGGTAGCTCTCCCGTTTTAACCCAAAATCCAACTCCACCCGACGCAATAGAATTTGAACTCACAACCTCATACTTGGAGATGTGTGTCTTGACCATTGCGCCACCCCTAGGAGGCTAACAAAATCCTACCTTAACTAACCAACTTTTAGGTCGGGTTTATCAAGTGAAATTTTGAGTCAGCTGGGTCCACATTAATTTCGCACATTTTATGCTTATAAAATGAAACTTAATGAACTTGAAGCTCTTTAAGGCTATATATACTCTAATTAGCTTTATCAACCTCAACTCGGTCAAATTCGACCCGAACCTGACCCCAAACTTAGGATTGTCACATTTACGTGCACTGTTATATGTAAAACCCACAACGTACCCCGCGGTTTATAAACTTGCACAACTCCGCCCGTCTTTCAAACTAATTTTACGTTAAAATTTTCCGAATTCAAAACTCGAGTTGTCAGTTCACCGACTAAATCTATTGTTTAGCTGAAAAGGGGGAAACAACAATCTCCTTCTTCCCCTGTGATTTGCATTATTTTGTGATGTCCAATCAGTGGAAGGCCAAATGAGAAGCAAAGAGCCCCACAACGCACAGAACACCCCCACGCATGGGCTTCCCAGAAGGGACGTACCCACCACAATTTTAAGCTTTATAGATCAAATTTATTGGATAGCTTTTGGCTGCTACCTAACCTTATGCTTGCCTTTCAATATACAAAGTACGTTAAATAAATACCAACACATCACCATATATTTATTTTTGTTGGACCCATCTTCAACAATCATAACATTCATCTTCCATATATATGTATGGTTGGGAATGTCCATCATTTGGATTTGGTTCGGTTTGGTTTCTCGTAAAACACTTCGGTTCGATTCAGTTTGATATGATTTGTTCTTGGTTAAATTTCTAAAATGATCAAAACCGAAGTCTAAACCTGTACATAATAGACCTAACAATTTGAATTCGTAAATGCGCGCATAAAAAACCTGATCCGCATTTTTGCAAGTTCGAATCACATAGATAAATCTAGTACTATCGTTTCAATCAATACAGTCTTTTCATTAGAAAATTTCGGGTTGTGCTAAACAAAGTTGTGCATTTTACGTGTAAACCATGCAACATATAAAGACGTACAAGAAGTTCAACCAATCCAAAATACGAATTGCCAACCTTAATATACGGTTATTAATTTAACTAATGTGAGACGTAGAACATATTGTTGATTAGGGTAAGGAATTGATAATTACCTAATACAAATACAAAACGCGTAAACCAAATTAATTCAATCATTTTCAACTTGATTAGTGTGAACCACTAGTTGTTATCAATTAGTAATGATGTTAGGCTTAATTAAAGATTGTGAAAGCACAAGATGCGCCGTCTAATCACTATTCACTACCCAAAAAAATAAGGAATTAAATATTAAATATACACACAATATACACCCTAACTTTATCTATAAAAAAAATATACACCCTAAAGACACAATCTTAAAACATAAAATTATTTTAATTTTTAAGGATGTTTTTAGATAAATTTAATTAACAACCTAGTCGCCATTTGGCTGAAACAAAGACCCAATTAAGTCTTGAAATTATTTTATTTTGGTCCTCTAATTATTTAATTATTCTGAATTGGTGCTATATACATGCACCTAGAGTCTCAATCTTATAAATAAAATTATCTTAAGCATGTTTTTAAACAAATTTAATGAACAACCTAGTCGCCCATTTAGTTGAGAAGCCCAATTAAGTCTTAGAATTATTTTATTTTGGTCTTCTAATTATTCGTTTTATTTCGAATTATTACAATTTGGTCTTCAAATTGTTAATATTATCTAAAATTGATCCAATTTACACAAGAGACGCTAAACTAGATTAACATGCAAAGATTAGGAACCAAATTTGTTTTACGAAAAGAGGAGAAATTTTATTACTCTTTATATCACCAAATAACACGTCCGGAAGAGGAATAGAATAAACATGGCTTAACCAACCAACTAACTCGGAAACATAAACAACCGACCTAACAAAGGCCGATCTTCTAATAAAACCAAATTCAAGACTAATAACTGAGACAGAAGTGACATAATGTTATTATAAATCAAACCCAATGCACATACATCCTCCCCTCTAGTCTTTAAATAACTAACAACTCGAAAAGCATCCGACTCGACAATTATACGTTGTCATCCTTGCCAAATTATCCTACTCAACGCTTCCTTAATCGTAAAGGCTACGACCAAATATGAGTCAAGAGAACCAGCCCAACCAGCCCGGCCGCCTCCTCAACAGACGCCGAAGTGACCACAAACCACCCAACCTCCGCCTGACCGATCTTTTGCGTAAATTTTTTCAAAAAACCTAAAAAAAAAATGTTGTTATCATCTAGAAAAATACATAAATAATTTAGAAATTTTCTGATAAAACAATAAATTAGAAATTTTCATTTATGTGTATAGTTTAAATTTGTTTGGGGCAGTAAGTACAATTTAAGTGCCTCACAATTTGGGCAGAAATGTAAGATCACGTGGGCAAGGCACTGACACAATCCTCAGTCCACGCTAGATCTCGATCCGAAACGTGTCCCAGACAAGATCTAACGTTGTTGATCCAACGGCCCAGATTCGCCCACAGACATTCAAAACACAAACCTATTCCTCATTACGGCGCTACCTCAAAAAAGTAACCGCTTCGCAGTCAGTCAGTTTGTGTTGTGACGTCGGCCGCCACATTGTCCGAAGATTTTTAGATTTGACATTTCCTTAGCTTTCTCTCTCCTCCACCGGCTATTCCCGGTCACCTTCATCATTTTCAACTTCTTCAAAAAGTGACCAAACTTTTTGTTTTTTTATTTTATTAGTATTTTTTTTCTCTTCTTTTTTGGTTTTTAATATTTCTCAATGTTGGGTCAAATTTACTTCTACTTCTTGTACTTTAAACTTTTGTTTCTACTTTTTCTTGCTCACTCTATATTGGTGAAAGTTTTGGTAAAGGAGGTTTCCACCACAATAAATGGATCTTGTAAAGGTAAATGATTTTATTTAATTTTGAGTTGAAAAGTTTACGCGTAATTTAATTGGTTATTAAAATTATGGACCGATAATTTTTGAATGATTTAATTTAGAATTAGAAATTGTGAGAAATATTACTAGAATTGGTGTTAATTATGAGTTCAAAATTAATAATTTCTCATGCGGTTTGAATTTTACAATTCGTTTGAATTTTGTTATCAATATTATATCATCATTTTTATTTGTTTTAAAAGAAAGAAAAAAAATATCCTTTTGAAATATTAGTAACACAACTAACCTCGGTATTTATTAGGAAAGTAAAATAACTTGTGGAAGTTAAAGAGAAAATATATTCATTTTCCTTTTAGGATACAAAATAGCAAACTTTGATGTAAAATTGAGGATAAGAAAATGACATTTTATTAATAGAAAAAGCAACTTTCTTTTTCTAAATCGTTTAAACCTACATGTATTGTTTTATCCTACCGGCTCATTTGATCAAACAAATAGAAAGGGCCATAACACAAACTGATCAAACAACTCGATCCACAACTACAAACCTGGTCTGAAAAGGCCAAACAAGCCAAACAGACTATTACAAGCACCTTCGGAGCAATCAATCCAGCACATACATCTGGATTAAAGAGCGTGTAGTCGGGCCTATGGTCGACAAGCGTGAAACATGTGTCACATATAGAAATCTACCCTAGTTACGGTCAGACGTATAAATCTCTCATAAGCACAGTAATACACTTTTACTATTAGTTACACTATGTTATTTGATAATTGAGAAATTATTTTAAGCATTAGGGTTACGTCACAAAAACGATCACCTTGTTTTTGAAGGTCAACAAGCAAAATCGAATTAAAAACACAATTGAAAGTCAATCTGAACAAATCAATAGTCAAAGATCAAACTACTCAAATTTATTTTTTTTGGAACACAACTCCTCAAATTGAATAGAGTATTATCTATAATTGGGCAGTAACAAAAGTTACAAGTCAAATTTAAACGGAAAAATAAAAAGGTAGCAATGCAGGTAAAAAAAAGTCTTGAGCTTGACACGTTACCGAAAATGATGGGTTTTCTTGTGGTTTTAGAGAATTGACAAAACCGGCAATAGCCGGTCAAATTCGCTTTTTCATGGTACGGACGTTATAGAAGGAAACGTTCGCTTTCTGGAGTCCGAAAAAACGGAACCTAACGGCAAAGCTCGAATCTGAATTTTGGTGATATCATTTTCCATTTTACAGTTTTTATTATTAAAGTAATAGTAAATATTAAAGAGCCCATAATTTTAAATTTCCCAAATAAGTCCAAAGAATCGGTTGCCACGTGGCCTTTTCCATTCATTAATTTACACCATATTTAATGAATATGAAAACTTGACTTTTGCTAATTTAATTATACAAGATAGTCACCAACTTCGTTTAGTTTGATAATTGTTTTTCTTTAAGTACTTGAAATTTTGTGTATATATATTTTTTACTTATTTATTTAAGTTCATCCAAAAAAGTATTAATTTATACGACGACACGAGAAAGATATTTCGCTTATAATACAAAGTGTCATTGCATAATATCCTTATATTTACGCTATGAACATAAAATTATTTTGAGAACAATATATATATATTTGAACAATACAAGTAAATGTAAAAATTCACCACACACGCATAATTTTAAAGAGGTACTAAAAGTGCTTTTGATTTTTTTAATGTGTTTTAACTTGATTGAATGAAATTCTAGCCAAGCAAGTTAACTTAGTTTTTTTTATTTATGAAAGTTAACTTATGTAAATGAAAGATGTTAAGTAAAAAAAATAATACTAATTTATAGGTTTATACTTAATCATAAAATATCTTAATAAAAAAGTGCAAGTGAGTGGTCCATGGTTTTAAATTTAAGCATCTCCCACAAAATATCATTATAGAATTCAATTAGAGTACTTTGATGATTTATTCTTTTAATTGTCCCTATATGTGGGCTCACAACAACATATTCTTAGATAAAACATGTATTCTTTTCAATATAGAAATTACCTCTATAAAAAAAAACAAGAATAGATACATTCAAATTATAAGAGAAGGTCTCCAAGTCTCAAGTCAAAGGTCAAATCACCTCAATATTTTAGTTGAAGTCCCTTTGATTAGTTTCATTGTAAATTTCAGTACACAAGTCTTGTAAAAAATAGATAGACCCAACATACATCTTTTATTTAAAATTACAAATAAAATAAAATAAAGGGTCATGCATAATTAAACAAGAACATTCAATAAGTTGTGCAAATGTGTATTAATATAATTATAAAAAGTAATTTTATGGGTAAGAAATACTAGTCAAAATTTGTAACTCTCATGAACTAAATCTTGTTACCAACAACAAATTAAACAAATATTACGATTCAACGTGTTGATCAATTGAGGTTTGAGCACATTGTGAAAATATTTGTTGTTTATATATCTCATTATTGACTGCCGTATGGATTTGTTGGTGTCTAATATGGAGAAGGGAAAAGATTTGTTGCATATGTGGTCATTCATGACGGTCCAACGTGGAGAGACTTGATGTCTTTTGTGCACCGTTGGAATCAAATTTGAATTAATCAAGTGTCCAACAAAGAGATATGTTTTATGTCTTTTATGTTCTGTCGCGAGAGAGAGAGTTCCTGTTTTTTATGCTCATGCAAATTTAAATTTAAATTAGTGTATGAATAAAATTTTGTTGTTGCTTTTTATGTCCTTCTTAACTCGAATTTGAATTATTCTAATAACAATATGGTTTGCTAAAAAAAACATCATAACCTATTTGCAATTTATAATAAACACCATAAAATTTTGTGAGATCCTTCTAGACATTTCTCATAAGTACTATTGGGTCAAATGTGAATGTTTTTATTTTATTTTTTATATGCATGCACAATGAAATGGACAACAAGTATTCTAGCTCCACATGTTTTGATCTGTGTTTATACATTTTTGAATGTGGTGCTCTCTCATTGGTCCTCACATATACAAAAACAACTCTCCCTTTTTACACATACTTTATTGTTTTAAAATAACTAGGTCTTGATTTGATCTTGTGTTGTTGTTGATGTTGTTGTGACTTGTGAAAGTTTCAACATTTTAGATATCTATAGGGTATTATAGGCTTGTGACCTTGTGAAGCATATCAAATAACCAATAAATGTGGATTTGGTTTTCTCATTGATTATATATTGGGGGTCAAAATATTATTCAATCAATACACAAAGAAAAAAAGTTTAATAAAATATTTAATAATTAAGAATCATCCAAGAGATTTTCAAAATTGATTTCTGCGGACGGAATGCAGACATAAATTAACTAAAATGATCTGTATGAATGTTAATTAGCGATGAGTTAAACTTTTTATATAAACGTGATTGAGTATCATTCATTAATTCTACAATTAAAAATATACACATACGTATATATTGTTGAGAAATTAGTTACTACTATCATAATTTATTAAATTAAGTTAGGTATTCACCAGTTGTAGCAGTGATTGTTGCCATGAATGCATTACATTTATTATAATGTTTGGCACATCACAGTAACTTCTTGATGTCTAGGGAATTTCATTTCACATTGTTATGAAAAAATAATTATTATTTGTACTTACTTATCCAAGTATCCAATAAATTATTTACAGAAACACATGAAAAATTTGAGAATCGCTTAAAATTGTTCACTAGTTGCACATGATTACGATGTGCTACTATGCGCAATTATGCATAAACGAAATAACCGAACAACAAAATAATGTATGAAGAAACAATTTTTTTATTACTTATAATAATTAAAATGAAAAAATAAGCTATACAAATAGTGAATGTCAACTTATATATTATACTCAAGCTCGTGTTCTTATAGGAAATAATAATAAAATTAAATGGAAATACAAAACTATTTTAATTCTATCTCAAAACAATAAAAATATCTCAAAACAACGTCTACAAGACCTCAAAATGGTCTAGAACGACTAATATCGTAACTAAAAGCTATGTGATTTGATCGTAGACCTATTTATTTTGCTACGATCAAATTACAGTGTGTACTATGCATGTAAACACGTCGACCAACTGAATATATTAAAAAATATTGTAAGAACAATTCAACTAGCTAGATAATAGTTTAAAATAAAAACAAATACGATAGATATTAGAATCAATTATCCATAATAAGAGACCATACACACAATTGATTCCAATTAGGACAAGTAAATATGTTTATTTTAAGATTAAACAAATCTTAAGAAATTCTAAAATTATCTAATAAAGAAATCACCAAAACCTCAGCCAGCTTTGGACCAGCTTGCATTTGTTTACTAATAAATAAATCCAGATTAATTAAATTAATTACTTAAAATTTAAATAAACAAACGTTAATTTTGATGACGTGTAAACCTCGGTACCTGTAAACTAAAACCAAAGTGTGTGTTTCGTGTGGCACCAGTGGCGTGTGCGCGTCACGGACCTGGCGAAGCGCGTGAGCCGCATTTTTTCGTTTTCCACGGTGTGAACCGGCTGTTCCGTTTCCGGGTCTCATTTATCCCGTAACCAAACAAACGCGGGCCCACAGATTTTATTTTTTGAAATTAAACTACGAAATGACGAAACTACCCCTCGCTTCGCTGCCACGAGTTATGAGTGAATGGATTTTCTGTTAGGCAGTCTCCACCAACAACGCATAAAAACTAGACGGCTTTTCCGAATAAAGAAACAAGTGTGGTTGATGAAATGACGATTTTGCCCATTGTGTGTTGTGTTTTTTTTCTTTTTTTTTTCCTTGAAGGAATTGTGTGTTGTGGTTAGCCCCAAGCTAACCATTTGGTTCGAAATTCGATCCACAATTTTAAGGACGAAATCGCATAAAATGGATCCAACTACTTTTCGTTTGTTCAAGTTTGCTTTACCTTGGGAACATTTTGAATGGAGACGAATAGGTCTGTAAGCTATTTATCATGACCGACTTGAATTGGAGCACACTTTTCAAATTGAAAAACAAAATGTGGTAAGTGAAATGACGATATTGCCCCTTGTGAATTGGGGGTTAGTCAATGCTTCTGTTGAAAAATTGGGCTAGAATTTGCAGGCGCACAAACCCGACCCACAATTTATTCCTTTATGCGGATGAGACTGCATAAAATGGATCCAACCAATTTGTAGGTCTTTGGAGTCAGACTCAACCATGCAAAATTTACCTACAAAACCCTTCCCGGCCTAAAACCCGCAGTTAAACAAACATGATATCTCCTGAAACAGGCTTGAGATTTTTGAAAGCCGAATCTAAATTTTTTGACTCAAATTCTACCCAAAACCTGACACAACCTCTGCTTAATGTTGATAAATTCTAATTGGATCGAAACCCGAGAACTCAAAGCTTAATTCTCATTTTTCCGAGTTCAATGTGCATATATTTTAAAGTAAAATCTGAAAGATGAACTCCCAAACTTACGGTTAGTTAAACTGTTGGTGGGGTGGTGGGTACAAATTATGAGAAGTGTTAATGGCACATAATATAGAAAACAAAAGGAGTTAGGTGCATTTGGATTTTTAGAATGTCATTTATTTAATATTATTATTTTACAATAAATTGAGACTAAATGTATGGTAAAGAGGAGGTTGAGTTAGGCATGAGCCAAGTGGCACATTTGGTGCAATGTTGACACGTGTCGACCAACGAGTGGCTAAATACTATTTTTGGGAAAAAGATGATAAATGGTTGTTTGGATGGTTTAGTTGCTAACCAATTTCTTCATAAATAATTTGCCTGCACGCAACCTACTTGGAGCAAATGTCAAATACTTACCTTCATTGGTTATGTATGTGTGTGTAAACAAACTTTTTTTATTATGGCTCAGACTGACACGACACAAACGCAACACATAAGTATGTTAGAATTTAGCAGTGTTGAGTTTTACGAGTAGTGTTTGTGTAAGTTTGTCCGATAATATCTAATTTGAAAATTGACTGTGTCTATCTAATGCGACTTATAATAATGAGATCTGATTTTCGTATCAATGGGATCGATCCAAGTTAGAAATAACCAAGTTTAACAATAGATTGCAATTCAAGTTTTCAGTATGTTTTGTTTTTGAGTTTGTATTGCAAAATATCTAATCTAAACTAAACTTGAAATATGATCGGGTTCGTTCGTGTTGTGGATTTTAGTGGGCATTTAGGTTCTATATAATTAAATTTTTTTGTAAATAAATAAATTCGTTTAATAATCGGCCGTGTTCGTGCGCATTTGGTACAAAATTTTAGTTTTACATTTTCATACTTGTCCTAAGTATTTTTTTCTTTTGTTGTGTAAAATTATTGATGCGACATTAATTTATCTATTAGATCAGTTAAACTAACGACTCAAAAAAATAATATCAACCTCCCAATACATCTTTAAAATAATTGCTTTAAACATGTATATTTTTCTTCATCATAAATAATTATATCAAAGTGTAGGTGTGAAATATTTTAAAAATTAAATACTCCCTCCGTTTCAAAATGAGTGTCCTGTTTGTTTAAATTTTTTTTCCCAAAATGAGTGTCCTGTTTCTATTTTTAGGTTATTATATTATTATTTTTTCCA
>JAYMTF010006438.1:0-10260 GCA_036897485.1 Pelargonium nanum
GAATGGTATGAGAATTTAGATTCTGGACAGCCTGAAGGAGAAATATTTGAAGATCGTCTTTCGCACGGATTGCCCAAGGGTAGTGGAGGTGCTGTTATTGTCACGAGTAGGCTAGAGCATGTGGCTAGGAGTATGGTGGGAGGGAAGAATTTGTTTCGCCTTAAGCCTTGCTTGCACTGGAGTGATTGCTCCAAGATACTAAAAAAACATATCAATGAAGATCGGATGGGTAAAAATAAATACAACATGTTCTTAAAGATTAAGTATGAAGCTGAGGACCAGTGTCATGGCCTCCCCCTCGCCGCTGAAATCATAGCAAGATTCATTTCAAGTGGTGGCGAGAGTAGCCATGGTGGTAAAGGCTGGGATACTGTTGCAAAAAGGTTTGATGAGCTCTCAGCTGTTGATGGTGTGCTTCCTCGCTCTCTCTTCGCCCAATGCATAGGTAACAGTGTGTGCTGCACATCATAAGCCTGTTTTACTAAAACTCAAAGTAGACTAACAGCTATATTTGTGGGAGAAATTTGTCTTATTTGGTAAAAAGTTAAATTTTTTGTATTCATGTTCTGGCTGCAGGCATGCGGGAATCAAGGGAGTTCGCAGAGGAGCTATTTGATATGCTTGCTCGGAGGCAGGATATCAGTGTGGATTGGATCAGTAAGGACCAGCTGAAAGAGTTCTGGGACAAGATTTCTGACAAGAGTCTCGAAAACAGCCTTCATATAATTTTTGACATGTAACAAACTTTAGTCCATTAGCTTTCTCATTTATAAAATATATTCATCTTTCAAATTTGATTCAGTGATATGTGCATGTAGTATGGATAAAGATGACGATGGCAAAGTCAACAGAGATGAAGTCAGAGAGGTATGATGACATAGCAATTATGTATCTGCATATTAAAGGTGCTAAAAATAGGTTCCTCTATTTGGAAATACTAACTGTTTATGATATAGCATTGATAGCCTCTATGTCCTAGCTCATCTAAGAGCTTGATGTGAGGGACAGAAATAGTTTATATGTATTTATTTATATATATATAAAAAAAACTAAACTGAGTTGTCGAATTATCTTGACTTAGGCCAAATAATAAACCAGACGATATTATTCATAAATAAACTTTCTAATTTGTATTCACAGATTATCACCCTTTGTGCATCAGCCAACAGACTTTCAAGAATACATGAGCAAGCAGAAGAATATGCAGCATTGATCATGGAGGAGTTAGATCCAGATAATAATGGATACATCACGGTATATAATCTTATAGAATTTTGAATAGTACATTTCTTCAAAAATTTAATGTTGACAAAGATCAATAACCGAGAATCAATTGAACAGATAGACAGCTTGGAAATGCTCCAGTCACAAGCACTTAGCGAATCCCCAAAGGGAGATAACAAACATTTGAGCAAAATGCTGAGCCTTAAGGTCACGTCTTCATATGACACAAACCTGTGGTACTTGATGCTAGACAATTGGCAGAAGGTTTTGGCAACAGCACTCTGGATTGGTGCAATGTCTGGTCTTTTTGGTTACAAATATTTGCAATATCGACAGAAAGATGCTGCATATCAAGTAATGGGTAGCTGTATATGCATAGCCAAGGGTGCAGCAGAGACACTAAAACTGAATATGGCTCTGGTTCTGCTACCAATATGCAGAAATACTATAACATGGCTTAGGAATAAGACTAAATTAGGATGCGTCATTCCTTTTGTCGACAATATCAATTTCCACGTGGTAATGACTTCGACTGGAGTAATTGTAGTTACATTTCTAACTTAGCATGAGGTAATGATGTCAAGTTTTCAGGTGATTGCGATTGGAATTGCAATTGGAGTTGGAATTCACGGGGTTGTTCATCTAGCATGTATTTTTCCTCGCCTTCTTCATGCGTCTAGTGACAAATTCGAGCTGATGAAGCCTTTATTCAGAAAAGGTCAGCCTAGGAGCTACTGGCATTTCGTGAAGTCGGTGGAAGGAGTGACTGGGATTACAATGGTAGTGTTGATGGCATTAGCCTTCACTCTTGCTACCCCTTGGTTCCGAAGGGGAAGACTTAATCTACCAATACCACTCAAGAAAATCACCGGGTTCAATGCGTTTTGGTACTCTCACCACCTCTTTGTCATTGTGTATGCTTTGCTCCTTGTCCATGGCATTTACCTGTACCTCACTCATGAATGGTATATGAAAACGGTAATAGTTAGTGCCCAAGTATTTTTGCCCTTTCTTTAATCTTAATTGGATTTGGTTCACATAACTAATTGATTCTTGACTAAAAAAATTTGTTTGGATTGATAGACCTGGATGTACTTGGCAGTTCCACTCACCCTTTATGGTTCTGAGAGGTTGATTAGAGCACTTAGATCCAGTATCACGACTGTGAGCATAATTAAGGTACTTTTGTTATTTTACAGAAAAAATGATATATGTTTATTAAAGAAAGGTTTAGAAGTACTATACAGAACTGATTCATAAATTTTAAAAAAATTGTTTGCATTTATTCACCAGGTTGTTGTTTATCCTGGAAATGTATTGGCACTTCACATGTCCAAGCCACAAGGTTTAAGATACAAAAGTGGACAGTACATGCTTCTCAAATGTGCCGCTATCTCTCCCTTCGAGTGGTAAGTGGCTGGATACATTACAAAACATAAAAAATTTCAAATTGGTACATCACATGTGATTCTCTAAATGTACTAAGCTTTGGATTATACTTCTACTATCCATTTTGTTATAGCTTGTGCTACATTAATTTTGTGATTCACATCAATGTCATCAGGCATCCGTTTTATATGACTTCGAGTCCCGGAGATGACTACCTCAGTTTTCATATCCGAACTCTTGGTGATTGGACTAGACAGCTCAAAAATGTATTCTCAGAGGTGATTATTAAAAAACGAACGCCCCATCCCAAAATTAGTTAGCTTTCCTCCTTATATGTCATTGTATTGGTTTAATTTTTTGTTTTTTTAATTTCAGGTTTGCTTGTCTGGAGAAATCAACCCAGGGTAAGTCATTCTCAACTTGCATTAGAATTGCTTACCTGAATAAATTGCATGCAAAATGCTTGCCTCATTAACTTGTATGAAAAAAGCTATGTACGCACGTTAGATGTGACCTTGTGACCTAGTTTTACGGATTAAATGATTAATTTAATTTTTCTATAAAAATTTAACGAACTGCACTTCATTATATCATCAATTAATTTTATAATTAGGATACATAAGATGACTAGGTAAGGATATTAAGAAAGTTCAGTTTCTTTGCTAAGATGATATTTTATTATCATTAGTCTTTTAATAGCCAAATAATCTATACATTAATCGACAAATCTTGATAACACAAGTACATTATATTTGTGAATCATCAACTAGTTGTTTTTTAGCCACTTTGTTAAATTTACGTGCTCTTTGAGATAGGCTTAGATGTGGAAGATGCTAGATACAACTAGCTCCACCGCTTGTCTCGAACCATTTAGACTCGGCTAGTAAGAATACAACACTGATGGCTATGTAAGATAATAATGCAGAGGTGTGGTGATTAGGAAATGATGAGGAAAAGTCTATAGTAGTAGGGTGAACTATTGTGTACTAAACAACTAAGGTATCCATCAATACATGTACTACAATCTCAATTGCTAAAATTATTGAGGGGATGTGAAGTGCTGAGTGCCTGAGTGGGTGATCATCCTTTGGAGTTTTAAAATTTCAATAATTGGTTATATATAATGATTTAAGCTCATATTAAAAGGTCAACTTTATTAGTAGGGTTTCACTTGCACCATTATATTTAGCTAATTTCTTTCATATTTATGTAATGTGGGACTTATCTCACCCACTTAAACGGAAGTGTTGTGTACATGTTCGGGAAAAGGTCCATTGTGAGAACACTGGCTGTACTTGTCAAGGGGAAGTTTCGTTGTGTGAAGGTTTACTGCCTCTTTTTACCATATATATATACTCATCTTGTACTTGGTTCGTATAAGGACTCATTGAGGTTTGTTGGAACCTTTGCTGCAAATTAGGTGACCAAACCCATTTTGAAATGCATGGGCCTTCACAAAAGTTTGTATGAGACGTTGCACTTGCTAAACCCGCGCAATTTCCCCTTCATATATGGTTACCTGATGCCATGGAAGGACCTACTCCTATTTCAGCTCTTATCCATGCTGCTACTACGGTAGCCGCGAGGTTTTTTCTTGTAGTTTGTCTTATTCCTCTTTTCATAGTCATGTCCTTACAAATTGAATCTAATACCTTTAATAGGTATAATCATAGTCTTTTTAGGAGCTTCTTCGGGAGAGTTTCAGAGAGAAAACTTACAAAATTGAGGGTTTTATAGATGGACCCACGAGTAAGAGAGTTTCGTGGTGAACATTCGTATACTTGAGGATTTTGTTAATGAATCCACAAACATATAGGAGTTCAGAAAAATGAAGATTTTGTAGATGATTCCTCAAACGTATGAGAGTTTCGCATAAAAGACTCACTAAGATGAAAGTTTTGTCGATTAATCCACAAACATACAAGATTTTTACATAGAAGACTCAGATGAGGATTTTATCGATGAATCCACAAATGAATGTGAGTTGAGAGTTTTGTAGCTGAACTTACAAAACATGAATGGTGAGGGCTTGTATGTGAACCCACAAACATGAAAGGTGAGCTTCGAGGAACGAAATCCCATGCAATCTTTTGCTCAATGTGACCATCACGGATGATGTCCTTCGCGTTCATCGCAGAGTTATGTTATGTGCTGTTAGTTAAAAATGCAAATAAACCGAATTGACATGGTTACCGATGAGCGAGAGAGAGAGTTAGGGTAGCAAGTGTAGTTCACAAGAATGAGAATGTGTGAAACCTCAGCCCCAGAGAGAGTATTTATTGGAGAAACTCTTTGAATGTGATTGGTGGAGAGGTATGAGGGGTTCCAATGTAAGTAAGAGATTCTAGATACATCGAATCTTGACATGGGTCGACTGGAATGGATCATGGATCGGGTAGACTGGACTGTGGGTCGACTTGGGTGGACCGTGGGTTGGTTTGGATGTGCCATGTGTTGAATTCGTTTGAAGTGGGTTAAACTAGGCTGAATTTGGACTAACCGGGCCAAAATGAGCTGATTTAGGCTGGCTGGACCCTAGCCACGGCCGTGCGCTTCCTGTTGAGTCGTTGGCTCTTCCTTTTTGCTTGGTTTGGTCTGGTTTCTTTCCCAGATTTGATCCAGATGATGAGTTGGCAGGTTTTTGGGTATCCGATATATAATGTATCATCAATTTGTTTCTTAATCTTAGAAGAATAGAATGCAACGTCAACACAGGTCATTCAGCTCCAAAATAATAACTTGTTACTACATGAAAGTTACGAAGTGTTAGTTTTATCACTATTTTATGAACTTTGTACCACTTTCTCAGTTTGTTTTATTTTATTGTTTTTATATATTAATGCTATTGTAACAATAATGAACAGTCTCCCGAAAGTATCGATTGATGGTCCCTATGGGGCTCCGGCACAAGATTACAAGAAATATGAGGTGGTATTGCTGATTGGGATGGGAATTGGGATAACTCCGATGATCAGCATTGTAAAAGAGATAGTAAACAACATGAAGGCTATGGATGAGGTGGAAAATGAACTAGAAAAGGGTGAGGCAAATAAGGCTAGCTCCAATTTTACACCAACAGGAGATTCCAAGACAAGGAGGGCCTATTTCTACTGGGTGACAAGAGAGCAAGGCTCGTTTGAATGGTTCAAGAATGTGATGAATGAGGTAGCTGAATTGGACCACAAGGGTGTGATAGAAATGCACAATTATTGTACAAGCGTTTATGAAGAAAGTGATGCTCGATCAGCTTTCCTAGCCATGCTGCAGTCCATCATTCATGCCAAGAATGGGCTCGATGTTGTGTCCAGTACTCATGTAAAGACGCACTTCAATAGGCCTAATTGGCGCAATGTGTACAAGACAATTTCCCTCAATCACACCAATTCAAGAGTTGGTGAGTGCTTTACTGATTTTTACCTCTATATAGTATTACTGTCAATTACATTTAGCACATCTCAATTCTTGTCATATTTCAGTAGTTTGTCTACCCTCGATCTCCTTGGCCCTACTAAAAGGACTTTTCATTAGCATACATACCTTAAGCTTACACTTACACTTACGCATGTTATATATATGATAGCTAGTGGAATAATACATATAAACTTGTAGATAAAAGAGTTCTTACAAGATACAACTAGTCTTCTTTTATGAAAAACACAGTAAAATATATGTTTAAGTTAATTGAATGCTTGTTTAATACAAGTTCAGCATTTATTATGTGTTGTGCTTGTAACACAAGTTACATAAAGTTGGTACGTAAAGAGTTTCAACTGAACTCTGCATCTTTCTTTTTGTGGTTTATACTTTTTGTAGCTTAGTTAGTGGGCATTGCTTTTGCTAAGTAACATAGTCACTGTGTTTATCTAATATTGGAACCAACAATTGTAGTATTTGTTGACAAAATGCAGGAGTGTTTTATTGCGGGGCGCCAGCTCTGGTGAAAGAGCTAAAACAGCTAGCTATGGATTTCTCTCACAAAACGTCCACCAAGTTTGATTTTCATAAAGAAACCATATAGATAAACAACGATGGTCGTAATGTGAGGATTCTTCTATGTCCCAACCACGGCGCACACATATTTTCTTTTCCAGAGACAGTACTTATATCTAACCATTTGAGTATAAAAATATGGAGTATGTTTTAACTTTTAGTATACATTTTGCAGAAAGTGAATATTTTAGTATTTTGTTTTCTTCCTTAATTATTGGGACAATGTGTTGTTTGTACTATAATATTACTGCATATCACAAATATTATATGGCCACTTAGCTTGCACATTGCAATTATTCGTATGTTCTATATATTTTAAGTGGAAAAATCTTGGAAACATAAATACATTTATATTATATTATTTAGGTAAAAGACTCAATTTAGTCTTGAACTTTCAAGTAATGACCCAATTTGACTCCTGGTCTTTGTTTAACCAAAATTAATCCTTGAACTTGGAAAGTTGGACCCAACTTGTGGTTATTATAATGAATTATAAATATATTAAATATATAAAGTATATACTATTATATTCTAAATATTATTAGGGTCTGTTTGGCCCAGTTTGCCCAACCATTTCAAGAGAAGAGAAACTGTAAAAACTATTTAGTAAGATGCAATTTTTACCCTCTTAGAAGTTAGAAGAAGCTGAAACTCATACAAATTTCAGACACCTTAATAAATAAAAAATTCAGCTGTAGATAGAGTTACTACTCTGCCTGTAAATCTGTAAAGATATACAAGAGGCACGCAAATTTGGAAATCAGAATCATTTTCTATGTAGTTGTATTATATTAGATATCAGATCTGTTTGTTCTTAGAGACATTGACTTTGATATAATATAAATTACATCTGTAGATAGAGAAAAAAAAAATTCTAAAACCCATGTAACATTAAAATCAAATGTCATTGGCGAATCCCCAGTCCATCAAGTTATAATTTATGAACACTTCCCAACGTCTTTGTAACTTGATAGTTGGTTTAACAACAGGCACAACAACAATAATAGTACTAATAGTTATTGAATGGGTGAACCAAATAAGCAACGAGACTTTACTGAGTGCCTTAGAAGTTGATTTCTGGTTTCTTTGAAAATGATGGTGGACGGAGAAGTGAACCTAAACCTGCTCTTCCAGTGAGTTGGCTTGCACCACTTCTATTGAGTAGTTCCCGGAAGCTTGAGTATTTGAACTAATGATTTGTGTGAAGTGTGTAGTTGTTTAACTAACTAACTAGCTAACAAATAAAGTGCGCAAATATTTGAATAAGCGTTCACTAATGCAATTTGGGTCTCTAATAGTAGTAATTATAATGTATTTGGAATGTGACACATTCATATTGTTAGTGTATAAGAAACTGTTAAAGCTAATGATCTTATCCATTGAAGAAAATGGCACACCCAACAAATATGGTAGATCATACATTATACTTCATCCTCTACCAGCTATGATAGATGGAAGAACGATAGTATTAAAATACCCCTACCAGCATGGAAAACTTATAATTAAGATTGATTAAATGTGATTTTTTTTATAAAAAAATGAAATTTATAGTATACTTATCTTCAATGAGTCCTAGAATTTGCAATGACTTTCTTCCAAGGGTTCAGGTATGCTTATCTGAAAATGCTAGGTCTAATATTGAGCTTCATTTGTTGCGAGAGTTGAATTATTATGACTTGAATGAGAGTTTGGGTAGCTTTGAACTTCTGGAAATTCTTAAAAATTAGTTATTGGGTAAAAAGTACTTGATTGTGCTGAATGATGCATGAGATAAATATAAATGGTATGAGAATTTAGATTCAGGACAGCTGAAGGAGAAATATTTGAAGATCGTCTTAGGCTTGGATTGCCCAAGGGTAGTGGAGGTGCTGTCATTGTCACGAGTAGGCTATAGCATGTAGCCAGGAGTATGGTGGGAGGGAAGAATTTGTTTCGCCTTAAGCCTTGCTTGAACAAGGGTGATTGATAGAATTAATACTTCGTATAGATTGGTATAAAAGCAATGGGGCCGACTATAATATCATATGATTATGATCCAAACTATGAATACACCATCCAAAAACGTACTGTGATATGCTTAGTTTATCAGTTATTGATTTATAATGATTAATTTAAATTACAGAAGCACATGGATAGGTGTGATGAGATGCTTAAATCCACCTCCATTTTCTCCATATCTAACCGTATCCATCTCCCATTCATGTGATGCTCTTTAGTTTGATCTTCTTAATTTTATTTTCATACTATATTTTCTTAGTGAGCCCCATTTTAGTTATAAATTGTGGCGTTAGCACCGACCAGTGACCAGACTGGATGTGAATTTAAAAGGACCTTATCATTTTCTATTTCAAAATTATGAAATCAATTATTGGTTTACAAAGTTAACAAGTTAAACAAAATCTCACTTATTTTAATCACACATTTTTTTTTAAAAAAGGTTTCATGAAGTTATTTGTTTGTGATGTAGCTTCCATTGTTGAATTTGAAGAACTCTTGTGTCTGTGCATCTCCACCTCTCATGCACGGATTGAAATCTGATCCCACCACATTCTTCAGAGTCACCAATTACTGCGCATTGAGGTCATAGTCAGCCAAGAACCGGCGATTGTCCTTCCGTGGTACAGTTAGCTGATTAGACCATTGCCTTGCTTGATCTTCATCAGCTGCATGAAGCTGGAACACCGAACACCACATCAGAGCTTGGTGGCTTAAAGCTCTTGCACAGTACCTAAAACAGCTAAGCTTTGGAGTTTGGACTTTGGACCACCACCAGATCTGAGTTTCATAGTGAAGTCAACCACTGTGGACTTTCAAGCCCCATATCATCCCATACTTTTTTTTGTCTTTTTTTGAATTCTAGCTACTTACTAATGAATGCTAGATAGATAGTTGGAATCTACCTTCCATAGTGGTTCAGAGTTGGAAGAACAATTTGCCACATTCTGCATCTAACTCTGGCGGCTGCTGAGACGAGGGATGGCGGCAGATGTTGCTGAGTTTCTCCGGAAAAAGTTCTTGACAGATTTTGATGAGGCCAAAAAGACCGAGCTATCGCCAGCAAATCCTCTCCTTCTCCATTTGGACAAAACCAAACAAGTCGTTGAAGAAATTAGTGTACTCTATCCATCCTCATCATCCGCTACACTTGTTCGACTGCAGCCCCCGCTTTACCTTGTCAACAATGTATTGGCGGAATGTAGAATTTTTGAGTTCCAGTGGAACGAGCCCAACAAGAGCTTGGTACGTTTCAATTTCTTTACAAAATTGTATTTCAATTACAGGATGAAGAGCCAATTGAGGGCATCCCAAAGAAAATTGGAATCAATTCTCATCCAAGATAAGCAGAATGCAACCATTCAAATGCCTTTCACTACGGCTCAAAGGTACCCTTCAACTTCAACTTCAGTTGTCAATGACTCTGAAATTTTTGGATTTGATGGACATGCACAGTGCATTGAGAATTTACTCTTGGGAGACAAAACTAGTGATGGGTTTATTGCAGCTGGGATTGTTGGTATGGGTGGTACTGGAAAAAACACTCTTGTTGGGAAAGTTCTGAGTAGTCCCGAAATTTGCAAGGAGTTCTTTCCGAGGATTCAGATCAGCTTATCTGCTATCTTGAGTGGTGAAGGAGATACACGGAGAATTATTGCGCTG
>JAYMTF010006439.1:0-10260 GCA_036897485.1 Pelargonium nanum
TTTCCAGATGAAATACCTTTAGAAAAAAAATAAAAATAAAATAAAAATGGCGCCTAAAAATCAAACGGATAGTCGTTTTGATTTTTAGGCGCCATTTTTGTAGTCACAACTTCCACCCATTTGAACCCGTAGTCCACTACTAAAAGAATGTACTCCTTTTCATTTGACTTGGAAAACGGACCCATAAAGTCAATCCCCCAGCAGTGAAATACCTCTAATTCCAAGATTTTATGTTGTGGTGACTCATATCACAGGTTGATGTTGCCAGATTTATGACAAACATCGCATTGCATCACAAACTAATAAGAATATTTGAACAGTGTGCGCCACCAAAATCCCGACTGAGTGACTTTCTCAGCGGTCCTTCTTCCCTTGTGGTGTCCACCGTAAGGAGCGGAATGACATTTGCTCAAAATCATCGATTGTTCCTCTTCAGTTACGCATCTCTGGATCACATTTTCAGAGCACCATCTAAAAAGATAGGGGTTTTCTCAGAAGTAATAACGAATCTGCTGGTAAAACCACTTTCTCTGCTGATAATTCAAGCCTAAGGCAAAATCCTACTAGCACAAAAATTCGCAAAGTCGGCGAACCATGGTGTTTTGTCTCTTTAATAAATAGCGAATCTTTGGCATCCTTCTTTGAAAACAAGAATCTCAATGCATAATGGTTTGTAAACACAATCACCTTCGTCTCAATCAGATATGACCTAAACTTGTCAAACACGTAGACCACTGCAAGGAGTTCCTTCTCAGTCAATGTGTAATTTAGTTGTTGCCCTGCTAAGGTCTTGCTGGCGTAGTAGATAGCATGGAAAAGCTTGCTTTTATGATGTCCCAGCACAACACCAATAGCAGTGTCACTCACATCACACATCAACTTGAATGACAGAGTCCAATATGGATGCATGATAATGGGCGCCTCTACCAAACGAGCTCTTAGCTCTTTGAAAGCATCTAAACACTTTGGACTCATGCCAAACCGAGCATCTTTTTTCCAAGCGATTGCATAATGGCTTAGCTATCTTGGAACAATCTTTGATGAACCACTTGTAGAAACCTGCGTGACCCAAGAAAATCCGCAGTCCTTTAACATTAAAAGGAAGGGGAGTCTTTTCTATGGCCTCTATTTTTGCTCTATCGACCTCGAGCCCAGCCTCGGACACTCTATGTCTCAAGACTATACTTTCCTCCACCATAAACTGGCATTTCTTCCAATTGAGAATGTGGTTAGTCTCCTCACACCTCTTAATCACCCTCTTCAGGTTACCCAAGCATGACTCAAAAGAGTCATCGATGACTAAAAAGTCATCCATGAAGATATCGAATATATTCTCGAACATGTTGGTGAATATAGCCATTATACACCGCTGAAAAGTAGTTGGCACATTGCATAGAGCGAAAGGCATCCTCCTAAAGGCAAAAGTGCCATAGGGGCAAGTGAACGTTGTCTTATGCTGATTTTCAACAACAATGGCTATATGATTTTAGCCACTATACCCATCCAGGAAGGTATAGTACGGCTTCCCCGCCAGCCTATGAAGCATCTGATCAATGAATGGCAACGAGAAATGATCTTTTCTCGTTGCATTATTGAGGCGGCGGTAGTCCATAATATCATTCAACCTGTAATAGTCCGGATGGGAATGAGTTCATTCTTCTCATTGGTAATCACTGTCATTCCCCCTTCTTGGGCACACATTGGACCGGGCTTACCCATTTGCTATAAGAGATAGGGTATATAATGCCTGCGTCCAACCACCGAAGGACCTCTTTCTTGACCACCTCCTTCATCATCGGGTTCAACCGTCTCTGGTACTCGACTGAATGTTTACTTTCATCCTCCAGGATGACCTTATGCATGCAAAAAGAGGGGTCAATTCCTTGAATATCGACTATTCTCCAGCCAATAGCCTTCTTGTGTGCCCTCAAAACATCTAGCAGCTTCCCTCGCTGCTCATCTTCCAACTTTGCTGACACTATCATCGGTAGAGTTTCACTGCGTCCTAGAAAATCGTACCTCAAGTGCTCCGTTAACTACTTTAGCTCCAAAGCTGGAGCTTCCTCAACTGAAGGCTTCAGGACAACCTTCTTCTCAGATCGATCTAGAGCTTCAAACGTGCAAGCTTCCACAGGTTCCATCGCCTCTGCTATCCCAAACAGCTCCTCCATCTCAGCCCGATTGTCCCCTGAATCCAAAAAGTCAGTAACTCCTTGCAAGATTCCGTTCAGGGGGTCCTCACCCAACAGACAAACCATTTTTTGTGGGTCATGGACTGTTATGGCACTTACTCCAAAGGAACCTGCTGCACTATCATTGGGGCGTGCCATGGTCTTAAAGACATTGAATTTCATTGTCTCTTGACCAACTGACATACTCAGTTCCCCATCTTTCGCATTGATAACCGGGTCAGCAATCGCCAAAAACGGTCTACCTAGAATAAGAGGTACTTTTGGGTCGACCTTAAAATCGAGAACAATGAAGTCTGCATGCAGAAAAGACGAACTTTCCAGCCTTCACCAAATTATCCTCAGCTAAGTGGAGAGATACAACTGTCTTCTTCAATTTATCAAGACCCAACAATTCGTACATATAAAGGGGCATTAGGTGAATTCTGGCTCCTAAATCACAGATAGCCCTAATCTCTTGATTCACTCCAATCGTACACGGTATAGTGAAACCACCGAGTTTTTCTGTTTGGCAGGTATGGTGCACTGCACAATAGTGCTGCTCTCGCTACTGTGCTGAATAGCCTTAGTCTCCTCCACCATTCTCTTCTTAGAGAGGATGTCTTTCAAGAACTTTTAGTACATCGACATATGCTCAATAGCGTCCACAAGGGGTATGTTGGTGTTCAACCTCTTTAGAATTTCCTGGAGATTCTGAAACTTCTTATCGTCCTTAGCCTTGTTCAACCTTTGAGGGTAAGGAGGAGAAGGTCGGTATGGTTCAGGTTATTGCTTTTTCTCCTCAATAACTCTCTTCGGTGTTGCAGACTTCCTCAAGTCCTGGCCTGAAGTGTTGGGTTCTTCCTCATTTCCCCCAAGTTTTCAACTTCTTCTCTCGCTGCTTTGGGCGTCTTCTGCACCGGCTCTGCCAGAGCTTTCCCTTCTCAGGGTGATCTCATCGAGATATTGGGCCATTAGTTCCATTCTTTCTGCCAAGCCTTGTTGCTCAGCTTATATGACTTCAATGTCTTCTCTTCCTCTGTGGTAGTCTTGTGAAAATGAATGTCTTCATCATTGTGTCCAATGAGAAGGTCGATTGTTGTTGGTACGCCTGAGGTGATGCTTGTACCATATTCAGGTTTCTCTCAGGTTGCAGCAACCTCTTTTGATTTTCCAAGATGCTTCCTAGCTGCTCCTGGATGGTCTTGTTTGCCTTAGGCACCACTGCATTGTGCACTCCACCTGTAGCATCATTAATCTTGTTTTGGACCACCCTCTCTATGATTTTCTTTTCCCGCTCAGGTGCCTAGATCAACAACAAACCACCTCCTGATGCATTGAATTTGTTCTGACAAATAGCATTCAGACCATGGTAGAATACGTGGGTCTGATCCTTCTCTGAAATCTCATGGTTTGGGCATCCTTCAAGGAGCTTTTTAAACCTCTCCAGCGCATCGTGGAGAGATTCATTATCGGCCTGTTTAAAATTAGTGATTGCCATGATCAACCTCTTCCTGTCTTCCCATGAGGAAAATTTATCAATGAATTTCTGAAACAAAATTTTTCAGATGGGAATAGCGTTTAGAGGAAGAGAGTGGTACCAATCTAAGGCCCTTCCACTTAAGGTGTAGTAGAATAAATTTCGTGTCATGCCATTTTGGTCTGTCTCGGAATTTTTCAGGGTATCAATCACCCCAGTGTACCTCTTGAGATGCCCCAACGGGTCATCTCCTTCTTCACCTCCGAACTTACCAATCATGATTGGTTTTAGTTCAAAGCTTCCCACCTGTTGAGACACTTTAGTAGTCCAATCTCCATACAAGAGCTCAACAGAGGTATTAGGAATTTCCCAAATTCTTTGTTCTATGGAGGGGAACCCTCTGTCGCTCTTGCATTTGTCTAGCCAACCTGTCTTGCTAAGCGGCCTGGTGTTGTTGCCATAACAAAAAATGATGCTGGTGAGCAGTATCAACAAATGGTTGGGCACCAGAGACAGCTTCAAATTATGGGGTTTGCATCTCTCCATTACCTAGTCGACCCCCAAACTGGCAGTCCACACTGCTCCCTAAATCGTTTCTAGTCGGCTCAGCCATGTGAGACTTTGCTAACAAAGAAACAAGCACATTGCACTAACTAACAAGACTACACTACCGACAATCTTCAATTTACCTATTACCGATTCCCCGGCAGCGACGCCAAAAACTTGATGTTGCTCCAACAAGTATACCACAATCGGGCAAGTAGTAAAGGATTGTGAAGTCCAAGTTATCGATCCTTAAGGACTTGGTCGGTGAATGCAAAATTAAATGTAATTTAGTCTAGGGTCTAATGAAAATAGTAAACAATATATAGGATGAAAAAGTTTTGTTTTAAATCATGCAACAGAAATAAACAGTGATTAAATCTCAAATACTAAGCAACAGGTAAATCAGAGAGTAGTCTGGGGTATGGACCGAGAAGGATAAAAATGCAATTAATTATAGAGATGCACTAGTATAATAGCATTGGAATTGCTTTGCAATCTTTAGTATCAACATGTCCTTTGTAAATACCAATCCAAAACTTAGAATGAATACGTCAGCCTCCACCGACCCGCACGTAATTGCGCACCCGAAGCATATTACTGCAATGGGGTCACATACATTTTAGCATGACGGTCTGGCCTAAGCGGGTGAAGAGCTTCCTAGGGCATATGAATGCAATAGGACCACCGACCCTATGACTTGATCCATGTGGGACAACTTCGTTGTACAGAGAAAATCCCATTCTTCGATCATGTGTTGTGATCCCGTCGAATCATACACAAGCAATGAGAATTGCAAATCATAGAAATTCCAACGTTCCATAATACTAACACATCAACAATCTCAATTACATATTATCACACTTATCCATACCCCAAACACACAAAGAGTTAGCCAAACATCCTCATAGACAAGAAATATTCGGCAACTTCACAATCAAACACATAAAAAATGTTCAATTGAAAACAAAAAATCCAATATAAGATAAATATTCAATCCTTGAATACCAATTATAGCAATATTCAATAACAAAAAGAAAATAAAATGTCACTTACAACCTTCAAACGGGGCTAGATGCTAACAAAGGTGGATTACTGATGACGATCACCAATTCTAGGCTCCGAGAGCGTCATTTCTTGTCCACCTTTGAGCTATGCCTCCACCCTCTTTTTCTCTCTCTAAGACTCTGCTGAAAATGTGTTCTGGTGACTCAAAAACCCTAATCCCGTAATGACAAACGAAATGTTCTATTTATAGAACACTGTTTGTGGCGCCGTGACATTTCTCTCCAGCGCCGCGCGCTACGCCTCTAAGGTCGCCAATTTAATCTCCCATGTGGCGCTGCAGCATTGGTCTCCGGCGCCGCGACGCTACTTTCAGCTCCATACTTATGACTTGTTTTTCTAATTCCGAGTTCCCCTCCTTGTCGGATTTTTCTTGTCCAAACCTGAGATGAACCATAGAACTACCACAAACGTAATATCCACCGAAGATAAGCATAATAAGCATAGAAAACAAGTAAAATGCACAAATTCACCAAAATTCCAATAAAATCCATGTGACGAGCAGTTGAGTACAATGAAGTGCATATTAGTGCATTAAGGCCCCAAATGAGATGAATTATGCGAGAACCGTGCTAGTTTTGGCATGATTTAGGGTAAGATAACTAGTATAAAATACGAGTTATCATGTATCCTACATTTTTATCCAAACCCGCGTTTGTACTCGGAAGTCCGTGGTCGGGAACTTACCAGGACTTAAAGTGAATACGTCGGCCTCCTTCGACACGCACGTAATTGCGCCCCAAGGCATATGACTGAAAAGGGATCACATACACCTTAGCCGTGAGACCGGTTCTGTATAGGTCATAGGGTGCCCTAGAATATATAACTGTAAGAGGATCCTCCCTATACCGTGATTCGATCCGTATGGGACAACTCCATGATCAAGCCGAACCCGTACTATGATCGATTTTGTGGGATGCAAATCAACGCACAAACTAAGAACTCAATGAATTATTTTAACACGGAAGATTGCACACCATAGACAATTGAAACTTGTGAGGCGTATAATTCTTGTGGATTGTTTAGTGGCTTCATTGGGCATTCCCATGGTTTCCCGATGTCGTTGCTGTTCGATTGGAGCCAGAAACGTTGGAACATCTTTTTCTTTCCAGTTTGGTGGCTTTCCGGGTCTGGCATGCAGTTGGTAATTGGCTTGGTATTAATTGTTTTGCTTGAAGTTTGGAGGAGCTTTTTACTCGGTTATGGTCGAATGTGAGGTTGAGTTCTATTTCGGGCTACTTTCATTTAATCATTGGCAACTGTGCTCTTTGGGAAATTTGGTGCAGCAAGTGTGATTTCAATTTTAATGGAACCCTAATGAATGGATATATTTTCGATGGTCAAGGGATGGGCTTAAACTTTTCAGGTTTTGGGGTTCGAAAGGTTCCTACTATCACTGAGGTGTACAAGCTTAATGTTCTTGGGATTGGTCTTCCATGGGTACGGTTTAGGACATATCGTTTTGCGGCGTGGCAGCCGCCTCCTCCTGACCGGCTGTGGCTCTGGATTGATGGAGCTTGTAGAGAAGGGCAGACGGTGACTAGAGGTTTGATTCAGGACATCGAAGGTACTGTTTTTTGGCCTTTATTATTCACTTAGTACAAGGTACTAATAATTTTGCTGAAACGAAAGCTTTACGACATGGGCTGGAATTGTGTTATGCGAAAGGGATAGTGATTGACCGGGTTGTTTCAAATTCGAAGCTTATTGTGGACATAATCAATGGGGACAAATTGTGCCCATGGACTTTGGCTTATGAGTATAGGAAATGTGGGCAATTGTTGAGCATTTATCATGTTCCGCACATTCTAAATGAATCGAATAGAGCAGCAGATTGGCTTGCGGGATTTTGTCTTCTGATTCAGGATAGAGTTATTGCTTCTTCTGCTAATGTTTTTCCTAGTACTTTTAGGGATATTATTTCTTCTGATAGTCAGCATGGTAAATTTTTCATGTAATGTTTATTTATTTTTGTTGCTTCTGCATGCATTCTTTTAGCCTTGTATTAGGTGCATTTCTTGAAGAAGTAAGGCTCACTATGTCCCTATCTTTTTTGTACCTATTTATTCTTTTTAATAAAAAAGGTAGGGGTCCGGCCAAACCCCCCACCCTCTCAGGTGGCGTTCCTTAACAAAAAAAAAACTATTCAATGGCATCCTATTGCGTAATGATTGTCATATTACCCATCTTAAGTTTTCAGATGACACACTCTTATTCTTCGAACTCAAATTGACAAGTATTGCAAATCTAATAAGTGCTCTAACGAGATTTGAATTATCATTAGGCCTTGTTATTAACTTAAGAAAATCAATCATTGTAACCCTCAATAATTATCAATTCCCATCCACTAACTTAATCAACGAACTTGGATATGGATCTTAGAAAATCCCAATTGACTACCTCGATTTTAAACTTAAATTGAGCCCTAGAAACATGAATTCTGGGAGCGGGATTTTTGGAAAATTCATATCAAAACTCAGCCTCTAGCAGAACAAACACACCAACCTTGGCGGCAGGGTCACATTCTTCAAATCTTCCCTTGCCAGTCTTATTATTTTCTACATGTCTCTATTTGAGGCTCCCAAAAGTATTATTATTTACATGAAAAAAATCCAGCACCGCTTTCTTTGAGATGGTTTCTTGTCAAAAAGGCCCATTGCAAAAGTCTCATGGGCTCAGGTATGTAAACTTAAGAAGCATGGGGGCTCAAGGTTTCACAACTTGACTACCATGAACCACAACCTTTTGATAAAGTGGTGGTGGCGCTTCTCATTCGAACAAGGTTCTTTGTGGAAGGTCTTATGCTACAAGTATATATGGAACTAAAACTACGGGGATTTGGCTAGTCTCTCTTCCTTGCTCAAGTATTTTCCATGCTCTTGCGCGATCTAGCTTTCTCTAGATTGCTTGATACAAATGACCTCCACCAGAAACTCGGCTCCAGTTGTTGATTAAGGTTTTGGGAAGACTCGTGGATTTTATTTTCTCCATTGTTGTCCTCCGCTCTCTCATGAATCAAGGAATCATCAATTCATAGCATTATCTCACTCAACCCTAATTCTTAAAACCTCACTTTCCGAAAGGCGTTATTGCAATGGGAGCAAGACTACCGATCTTTCCTCCTTGCCATGCTTTAGCCGTCAAAACCCTCCTCAACCATTGTTGATAAGCTAATGTGGAAGCACGACCCTAAGGGTCATTTTTTGGTGAAAAAGCTTTTGTCATTCTCTCAAATCAACATGAATTTTCACTATCATGGGCGAAGCTTTTATTATGGAGTTGTAGTCTTCCTCCAAAAATTCAATCTTTTTGTTGGTAGGTTTCCCTAAATGCCATACCCACCAAATGCTTTCTTGCAGCAAAAGGGTGTTTGTCTTCCTATCATTCATTACTTATGCTTATTGTGAAAAATCGCATTGAAAGACTCTGACCGCCTCCTCTTTCACTGCCTATAGTCGTAGTATTTATGGGGTCGAATTTGTCATGGTGGTGTTTGCCTTCATTTTTTGGCTATACAATGACCTCGATGATTGATATCTAGCATTTGTCGTTCAAAACCCCTATCATCAGTCGAGCATAGTTAAACACTTTCTTGATCTCCTTGTGGTTCTTTTGGCTTGCTCAGTACGCAAAAATATGCTCTGATACTAAACTATCTCGTGTCAGCACCCTCCATCACATGAAGCTATTCTCCTTTTCAGTTGTTTTACTTAACAACTCCTCCCTTCCCCACTGGAGTCTTTCTCGGTGCATCTCAAACCCTTAGGCTATGTTTGGTACACAAGAATGCAATGGAATGGAATGCTCATTCCAGCATTTTTATTCCTTTCACATGTTTGGTAGAAGTATGAATGACTGGAAAAACTCATTCCTGAGGAAAGCCCATTACAGCATTTTCCTTAAAAATCATTCATCAACCTAAGGAATGATCATTCCAGCTTATGTTGGAATGAAATTTAAAACGTAAAATTACTAAAGTACCATTGTCTCAAACTATATTTTTCACTTTATAACTATTATTTTTATATTACGTGGCATAAAAATTAAACTGAAATCGTATATTAATATTGTGCAACAATAAAATAGTAAAAATAGCTTCATGACATTACAAAATTCACGTATGTAAATTAAATTTTAGATTGTTTAAGCAGTACATGTGTAGATACGGGTTTTGAAAAATATCTATTGTTTTCAAATTTACTTGGTAAGCAAGTGAAAATTGAAAAAGTGAATAAAAAGAACTTATTAGGTTAAAATAACAATACGAGATTTACATTTGCAGATCAAGTTTTAAATTATTTGAACGATCGATACGGGTAAATACAAGTTTTAAAAACCAACGATTTAAAATTCAAATTTTAAAAATTGAACACCAAAAAACGAGTCGATAAAATTATAAAATGCACTTATGAAAATCAAGTTTTGAATTGCTTAGACAATATGTATACTAAATACGAGTTTCGAAAGGAAACATTATTAAATTATGTTCAATGTTTTCAAATATTTAAAAGTAATGTATGGTACTTATGTTGAAATTATTAAACATAAAAATGATGAAAAAGAAATTCATTTTAGTACATATAAATAATTTTAGTTATAAATTTTTCAACCTAGAATAAAAACTGAATTTGAGTTATACCAAACATATTACATGGAATGAGCATTCCAGCTAGAATAGCAGTCTGACATGAATGCTCATTCCATTCCTTTCCATTCCGGGCCGTTACAGCGTACCAAACGTATTAATTCCTCCTATTTCATGTTGGGATAGTATATAGTTTTTCTATTTCTTTTTGTAATTTCTGTTGAATAATGCTTCAAAATCACTTGGATAATTTGTTCCTATTTTTTAGCTTATAAATTGGCATGTTTATTTTAGGAAAAAGGTCCAAAATGGTCCCTGAACTATCCAGTTCGTGCCATTTTGGTCTCTGAACTATCGAACGTGTCATTTCAATCCAAAAGATAGGCGAAAGAGCCGTTATAGTCCAAACGTTTTCGAAA